>JANZYN010000089.1:0-132477 GCA_025583755.1 Cordyceps tenuipes | reverse complement strand
CCCCCACCCCCCCCCCCCCCCCCCCCCCCCCCGCCCCCCCCCCCCCCCCCCCCCCCCCCCCCCCCCCCCCCCCCCCCCCCCCCCCCCTGGTGTGCGTTGGAGACATCACCGACAGCCTGGATGCAAAACACAAGATGCTTTTCAATGTCTTTTTTACTTGATTTGACTAAACTCCACCCGTGCCCCATATCGTCATCAATCATCTTCTCCGGGCACCGCCGCCCGCGTCGCCGCGCTCCGCCAGGCTCACCACCTCCTGGATGCCCGCGGCCTCCTGCTCCTCCTCCAGCGCTGTAATCTCCTCACGGCAGTCCCACCACTTCTCCTCGCTCAGCTCAAACGCCTTGGCCTTGATCTCTTTGATCGCCAGGGTCTCTGGCTGGATGTTCTTCCACCGTAGGTTCGTCATCAGGATCTCCTGCCACTCAGCCGACGTGCGCACGAAGAAGTCGCGGCGCGACTCAAAGGGCTGTAGAAAAGAGACGAGAGAGGTTAGTGAAACTTGTAAAGCAAAGAATGCTGATTTCCGGGTGATGGAACGTACTCTTGGATGAGGTAGGCCGTCGTCCACAGAGGTGGCTGAAGTCTCGACTTCGTCATCCTCTGTCTCCTCGGATACGGCGGTGGCTTCGGACACTGCATCGTCATCCTTCTTCTTGCCGCGTTTGCTAGGCGTGTATAGTTGCTGCTTCGGCTCCTCGTCTTCATCCTCGTCCTCGCCCTCGTCATCTTCGTCCTCGTCATCGTATTCGTCCTCGTCATCATCCTCGTCTTCGGATTCCTGTAGATACGTGATTAGCCCAAATCACCCACCAAATCTCGTCACCAACAAGACTTACAACCCAGTCTTCGACCGGCCTGGTAAATATCTCCTTGCACCCGTCCAGCTTCACAAGGTCGATCGCGTACAAATCGTCAAACGTATACTCGCGGTCCGCCTTTTCAAAAGTGCCGCCGTAAATGTACAGCACGTCGTTCTGCACCGTCAGCTGCGCGTTGAAGCGAATGTGCGGCGGTTCCATCGTCACCGGCATCTCCTTCACCGGCACCTGCTCCTCCATCTCGTCCTCCTGCTTCCTCTCCAGCTCGATCTCATCAGCATCCTCCAGCGACGCGCCCGTCTCCAGCGCCGCCAGCTGCCGCAGCAGCTCCTCCTCGTTGGCCTGGCCGCGCGCCCTCCGGCCGGCCCGCTGCTCACCGGCCGCCCGTCCGCCCCTCTGGTTGTTCTGGTGGCGCGACTTGCGCAGCGCCAGCGGCATGAAGCGGTTGCGCTCCACGTTCCACGCGAACAGCTGGTTGAAGAACTCGGACTCGATGCCCTCCTCGCTCGCCTCGACGTCGTGCACGCCGCCAAAGAGGATGCCGCGGCCCTTGTGGTACGTCATGGTGGCGCCCGCCCGCGACGGGCTCGGCGTGTTGGCCGGCTTCTTGCGCTTCTCCCAGCGCACCGTCGGCGGCGCGCTCGGCCCCGCGTCGGCCGCCGGCAGCGCCATGCGCAGGAAGAAGCAGTCCTCGTGGACCTTGGGCACGAGCACGTTCTTCTGCCCGCCGCCGCTCGCACCCTGGCTGCCCTTGCCGGCCTTCTTCTTCAGCGCGACCGTCGCCTTGACGCGCGAGTAGCCGCCGAACAGCACCGCGCCGTGCTCCGACGGCAGCAGCGTGAACGACGAGCGCGGGTCCGGCTTGAGCTGCGCGGGAGGCAGCGCCGGGTTGTGCCAGACAAAGTTGACCGTGTCAAAGACCCACAGGTCGGCGAGGTACTTTGTCTGGTTGGACGTGTCCTGGAAGCCGCCAAACAGGATGATGTACTGCTTCCAGTAGGTCATGCGGTGGCCGCTGCGCGCGGGCGGGCTCTTGTCCTTGCCGCGGGCCTCGATCTTGGTCCACTCGCGTGTGGCGGGCTCGAGGCGCCAAAAGTCGGCGTAGTGGTGAAAGGTGCCCTGCTTGGGGGAGGAGAACTCGCCGCCAAACAGGTAAACGTGGTGCGGGTTGGCGGCGCGTGTCCAGGCGTGGCCGGAGCGAGGGAGCGGCGCGTTGGGGGAGGTGACGCAGCGCCACTCGTCGCGGGCGATGTTGTAGATATGCAGGTCGTTGTAGAAGTGTGCTAGCGAGCCGTTGAAGTACTCGCCGCCAAACAGCAGCAGGTTGTTGCTGTCGGTGGGCGAGGCCAGGATCGTCGAGGCGGCGCGGGGTCGTGGCGGCGCATCGCACACCGTCTCTGTCACCTTGAGGAACTGCTCCTGGGCCCGGCGGTATATCTCGAGCACCTCGTCCAGATCGATGTCCTCGGCATCGCTGCCTTCAATCTTGGCCTGCTTGCTCTTGGCCTTTTTCTCGCCCTTGCTGGCCTGCTTTGCCTGCTTCTCGGCCTATTGCTCGTGCCCCGCATTAGACGTCAACTCAAACTTTTCCATGGCAGCATATTTTCTTTGATAGGCCGATGCAGGCAAGCATACCTTTTTGGCCTTTTTGGCGTCGGTATTCTTCTTCTTGTCTTTTGCGCCCATGTCGGTGGAATTGCCTTGACGCAGGACCAGCGGCTTGTTACGCAGGTCGAAGGTTTCGCCTGATTTTATCTGGTGAGCTGTGGAGACATGCAGACGACAGCACCTTAACGGCAAAAATGGAAAGAAATGATTTATCAAGGTATTTCCGTATATTGGATAAATATTATGCTATATTGAGTTGCTTTTGGAAAGTGTTCCTGAGCCTTTGGTCTGAATTAAGGTGCCATATGTCACAAGTTGTGGCGGCACAGTGGCGATTTATCTCGCATCTCCCCATCCAGCTTACATTGAGCAACGGCCATCTTGGAAATATTTCTATACGATCATAAATGGGTATCGAGTGTTCACTGCTCAGGCCTTCGTCAATCCTCTTCCAGGTATATATGCGACCAACGCTTTACTTGCGCCCTCCATACACATTTGAACAAGGTCAATCTTTTTGTCCTTCGGTGCAAGCCTCGCTAGCTGCCTCAGATCGCTTGTGCGTGGCAGGAATAGCACGTGGTCGAGTGGCTGATAAGCTTCATGCAAGTCCGTTATGCTATATGGTTGCATGTTGTCCAGGTTAAACACTTCGTCGGTACGATACCCGGGGCCACCCCATGGAGGACTGGCAAACAAAATGGTTGCGTCAAGATCTATCCGGAGATTAGGGTGTAGCGCCGAAGGGTTATTGAAGAGCGTCTTCAGGAATGCGAAGCTGTCGCCGTGGACCCAGGTAATGAACTCGTCGTCTATCTCGTACACGCTGGCGTTGTTCTGCGCACATGCGAGCGTAGCTGCATCGCGCTCAATAGATATTACTCGATCCCATCTTTCCGACAACGCAAACGCAATGGTGTTGCCGCCTGCGCCGCAGAAAAGGTCTATCAAGATCCTGTTTCTCTTGGGAGACGCCTTCATCTCCTCGGCAATTTTCCTTGTAGCAGGTCAGAAAGAGCATTCGAATCAATTTGGTTCACAACGCGGAGAGCGTCACTCACTTGGCGACTGGTTCTGGCGTGACACCAAACCAGGCATCATCAGTCATACAGATGCCATCGTCATAGTACGAGAATATGGAGTACCGTTGTGAAAAATATCTTGAATAAAATTTAGAAATGTGCGAATCACTATGGATTGTATCGCGGCGTATCTTACTTTTGAATATCCCACGGCACCTCATGTTTGCCCTGGTAGTGATGGCAGGTATCTGTGAGATCGATCCAGCCCGCTGGCTCAAAGTCGTAGACTGGCTCAGCGCCATTGGGCTCGCCAGCAGTCCCCATGGTGCACAGAGCAAAGGGATTCGAGAGATGCGTTTTTATATGGGAGAAAGGAGTTTGCAGGCGAAAAATTGAAGGCGTTCTCTACTCTGTGGTCGGTTGTCACAGGGCGAAAAAAGTATTTACAGGATTAAAAGTTCGAGTTCACCAACGCCGCCACAAGCTTCCCCACTGGGCGCTGAGCTTGAGTGAGCTACAGGCCAGTTGGCCAGCTTCACCTTGCAGCCAGAGCTTCATCCAGCAACTCCAATCCACGGCCCGAAATTATCAACCTCGCACCTCGAACCCTGAACAGAAAACAAAATCGCCCACCAAGAAATACAATCGCCTCCCACAAAGAGCCACGCCAGCCACCATGTTCAACGCGCTCAACCGGTTCATGTCCCGGCTGGATGGTGGTGACGCGCATCAAGGGCAGCAGGATCGCGGGTCGTTTGGCTTTCAGGTGCTGCGGAATACAAACCTACAACTAGCAATCGAACCTTGGTTTGATTTCGTCGTTGGCATCAACGGACGTCCAATTGTACGTCTCTTTCGCCAACTGCGACGGAGCGATTCTAACTCTCCGAGCAGGACAACCCAGACCCGAGCTTGTTTGCTCAAGAAATACGAAACTGCGCCGGCGGCAATGTATCCCTCGGCATCTGGAGCGCAAAGGTTCGTCCCATCGCCATCACCCTTCCGCCCGCACGCCATACCTCGCCCATCGCGCGTGGCAGCTAACCCCTCCTCCCTCCGTTTTAGGGGCAACGGACGCGAGAGATGCACATCCCCGTCCCGGCCGACACGGCCTCGCTCGGCCTCTCCCTGCAGTACTCGCCGCTGTCCCTCGCCGCCAACATCTGGCACGTGCTCGACGTGCCCGCTAACTCGCCCGCCGACCTCGCCGGCCTGCTGCCCTACAGCGACTACGTGCTGGGCAGCCCCGAGGGCGCGCTGCACGGCGAGTCGGCGCTCGGCGAGCTGGTCGAGGACTTTGTCGGCCGCCCGCTGCGCCTCCACGTCTACAACAACGAGTACGACGTCACGCGCGAGGTGACGATACAGCCCAGCCGCGACTGGGGCGGCCACGGCGCCATCGGCTGCACCCTCGGCTACGGCGCGCTGCACCGCCTGCCCGCACCGCTCAGCGAGCCCGTCGACGCCCCCGGCGAGACCATGTTCGACGGCGGTCACGAGAAGGCGGCCATCGCCGCGGCGGACGCCGCAGCAGAGGCGGCGGCGCAGCAAGGCGCGGACTCGACGTTCTTGGTGCCCGCGCAGATGGTGGACCGCACTGTGTCGCCGGCCGGTGGCCCGCCCAAGTCGGCGAAGAAGAAGGAGAAGCATGCGCATGCGAGTAATGCAATGATGGACGACTATTTCAAGGAAGAGGAGGAAAAGAGCAGAAAGCTAGATAACGCGCCAGCGTCAAAATCAGCGGGCGTGCCTCCGCCTCCCAAGGCCGGGGAGGGACCGCCTCGAGGCCCAGCGGCAACGTCACCGCCACCGCCTGCCGCTGAAGAAGCCGCGTGAATAGATGCAATGGCTGATGTATAATCAAATAAAATTGAGACAGTCTCCCACCATATCGGGGCTTTTCACGTGAATTGTTATTTTATTGCCAGCCGCGGAATATCGTTGTCCCTTATAATACATTGATTTGGCAGCCCGACCGATTTCTTCTGCACCCTCCTTTGTTTTCTCTCCGTCAATACCAATATCC
The DNA here is from genome assembly GCA_025583755.1 of Cordyceps tenuipes. Taxonomy (NCBI): domain Eukaryota; kingdom Fungi; phylum Ascomycota; class Sordariomycetes; order Hypocreales; family Cordycipitaceae; genus Cordyceps; species Cordyceps tenuipes. The sequence continues at coordinate 127,000 of JANZYN010000089.1, read as the reverse complement.
CTTTTTTAGTTGATGAAGTTGATGCAAAAGAAGTGCAGGATTAAGCTGCAAACAATAAAGTCGGCAAAGGCTCTGTCAATCAGTCAGCATCAAGTCGTATCGGTGCACTGAGGGAGTGCCGGTAGTCTCACCTTTCTGGGGAAACGGAAGGAAATTCGTTTTTGTCAGTCGTGGCTGTTTGGATTCGGAGGGAGACTGACGCAGTTAGCTAATGGTCTGCAGATTTGGTGAGATGACCGCGGTCGAGCGGGCGGACGACGTACTGGCCAGGACAAACTGGCCGACGGTGGCACCGAAACCAGAGAGAAAGGCGTTAAAGGGCTGTTGAGGATGGTCAGCATACTGCCAATCGCACATTGTGGCCGTCAAGATCGGTTGTGAGGGGACGCACATAGTTGCCTGCCAGGACACAGTAGGCAAACTGCAGGGCGCCGACCACGACGAGGAAGGCGAGGAAGGCGTCGATCAGTTTGGTGCGCTGTGTCGTCTCCTTGCGGTAGTGCGTGTAGATGTTCTGGATGACCATGTCCCAGCTGGTGGCGCCGGACTTTGTTGTAGGAGAGCGCTTCGCGGCGGCCGAGGGAATGGTCGGGGTGGTGGCTGGTTGCTTCACTGTCGATGTAGCGGCAGCAGCAGCAGCAGCAGTGGAGGCGGCGGCGTTCTTCTTGGGAGCCATGGCGAGGGCGAGAAGGCGGTATCGGGGAGAGGAAATGAAACACAGTTCGAAGGGTCCGGCAGAGACAAGTGCTCGCAAGAACGACTGGCTAAAAAGAAAATGGCAATGGCGAGGTCGACAAACAGTATCCCGAACAAACGAGGTCGCAGATGGAAGAGAGGCCAGGAACCGGACACGACAGCTCCAAGGAACCACGGCGCTGATTGGCTGCAGACGTAGCCCACCTTTTTAGTGGCTGATCCGCAAGAGCAGGAGCCTACAACTGACAATAATGACTGAATAAAGCCGACGAATGAATATCCAGTCCGGCGCTTAGAGATTCATTAACCAATATTTTTAGGGGTATTCTGACGTAAAAGTTGGTTAATTCCGTTCTTCTGTGTAGTATAGTCCCTTTCATACTTTCAGAGCATCATTCTTCTTCTCCAGACACAACCCGTCCTCAGACACCACAAGGAGCCCCACTGCCACGCCAAATGTCATCAGCCTTAGCTGCTGTTGCTCGGCTTTACAACTTCTTTGAACATCGCAACCAATTTCTGCTATCCCATCTAATTGTCAGCTCACTGCAACTCGAACAGATTACATCGATACATTCAAGTTGACTACAACCATGGTACGTATGGATAAACCGCAACAATGCTCCCCTCCCCGGACCTCCCGGAGCGTTATTCCCGTACTGCATAGTCTCGCTGACACAGCTATCTCAAGACCTCTCCGCAGCTCGAGTACACCTCCTTCATCCTCGCCGCCTTGACGGCCGGCGGCGGCATCATGGGCTACGCCAAGACGCGCTCCGCCCCTTCCATCATCGCCGGCTGCTCCGTCGGCCTCCTCTGTACGTCATGCGGCAACCTCGCACCGCGACAGATGCGGCCCTGTGCTAACTTTCCATCTTCCCCAAAATGGCAGACGGCCTCGGTGGCTACCGCATCCAGAACCGCCAGCCCTACGGCGTTGAGCTGAGTCTCCTCGCCTCCGTTGTTCTCGGCGGTGCTTCCATTCCCCGCGCTATCCGCCTCAAGAAGCCCGTCCCCATCCTGCTCAGCGTGCTGTCCACGTTTGGCGCGATTACCTTTGGCCGCGCCTTCAAGAACGCTGCCTAGGCTTGTGGTTGGAAGCGCAGGGGTTCTCGCACGTATTGAAACGCACAATTCGGATAATCAGGCAATATGTATAAATAAAGTGACGATTGATGTCCCCTCTCAAATGCTTCAAATACCCAAACGATCCGGAATAACGCCACCCATCTATTGTACATGTTCTCTTCCACCCTCCAAAAAGCAGTTGTATTTTCTGGATCGATAATCCACATCCGTGTAGTGTACATTCTTGTCGGCCGGGGTGGTCGCTTTTGCCAAATCAAAGTCCCAGTTCCTGTTGGGCCTTCTTGATCTTGTCGCGCTTTTCCCGCGCCGCGGCTCGGTTATCGGCTTGCATTTTGGTTCGCTCAGCCCGCAGGCACTGGTTCACCTTTTCCTTGACGTCGTTGCACCCGCCGGCCGCCTTGTGCATGAAGCCCTTGGCGTGGCACTCCTCGAGCTGGGCGATGATTTCTTCGCACGCTGTAGCCTCGGTCGTCAGTCATATCAAGCCTCTCCGCGAGTAGAATTCGTTCACCATACCCAATGCGTTCTTTGTATGGAGATGAGGATGCATATTTCGTTGTTTTTTCTGGCCAGCAGAAGGAGTCGGCGATCGTGATTCGGTCGCAAGTTTTGAGGCCCCCCAGGCTTGCGCGGGTCGAGGCTGACACGCCACCCACTAAAGGCCGGCAGAAAAGCTTGGGCCAAGCCCGGAATTTACATAACTAGCAATCACCTCTACTTAGCCATTCTCATCACGTCAAATGCGCACATTGCTGCAGCGACCTCTGCCATATACCGCATCCCTCAAAAGGCCTTTGAACGAGATACAATTCTGCAACCCGTAGCTTGTCATAATGTCGGAACAGCCCCAAGCATCCGGAAAGAAGCAGCAGGGTACGTGTGGGCAGGGTGCCTGTCCTTCACTGTGGTTGCAAACTGAGAGGCGACGCTAATCTTCACCTAGATCTGCAAACACAATATTCCAACTTTAAAAGCGTGCTGCAGCAAATAGCCCAGAAGATTGGAGACATCGAGCAAGAAGCTGAGGAGCACAAGTATGTATATTTGCTCATTTCGGGGTGCCGCTAGGGGACCTGGCTACGAGGCATCTCGCCCGATGTGGTGACCCCGCCATCATCAGAACTCATCGCCGCGGTGTACATCGTGATGTACAGTGTGCCAAAGCTAACATGGGTCGCGTCATATAGACTTGTACTTGAGACTCTAGAGCCGCTACCAGCGGATCGCAAATGCTTCCGCCTGATCAACGGCGTCCTCGTGGAGAGAACGGTCAAGGATGTTGTGCCCGCGCTCAAGACGAACCAGGATGGCCTCAAAAATGTGCTCGATGACTTGGTAAAGAGCTACAAGACGAAGCAGGATGAGCTCGATTTATGGAAGGTTCGTGATTTAACGGTCATGGAGTATACATACGCTAACTTTTTTGTTGTAGAAGAAGAACAATGTTCAAGTTGTGCAGCAATAGGATACTCATGGGGATAGTAATAACAACAGTACATGGAACGTATACATTCTACCATGATTAACAGGCACTGTTTAGTTAAAGGTGTTGTCGCAGCTTCTTGACTCTAAACAGGCCGAGCTGTCAACGACAGTGTGCGATTTTGACCTGTAGTGCAATGTTTGATTGGGCAGCCGAGGTGTCTTTTGGTGCAGTCCAGCAGCGGCGTTTTCCGATCGGCACACGGTGTGGTCCAAGGGGATCGGCTGCATTTTTACATCAGTTTCTCGTACGATATGCAAGCCCTGGCTGTCAGTCGCGGGAGATGACCATGGGGCATCGGCAATCTGCGTCGACGGCACGGTTGTGTTTCTCGAGCAAATCACCGATGGCCCAGCCACATAGACAACCCTCAACGTGTGAGAGACGCAATGCGGCCCAAATCCAGCCTGACGGGGACAACCGTGCGTTGTCAGCCAAGCCAACGCGAGGCGATGAGGCACGGCAAAGAGATGGGAACCATGACCACGGGCGAACTCATTTCCCAGAAATAGCACCAAAAATTGAAGAAAAACATGAGGAGGTTCGGAGGCGTGTTGAAAATTTTCACGTGGCTTGCATGCTGCATTCAGAAACTTCAATAGACGGCTGCTCGGTGTCATGCTGCCTGATGTAAACAGATGTGCTAACTATGCGACTCGCTTATTAGTGACGTTAGTTAGATGGCGCGCCGGGGAACCGGGCTGCTCATCCATGGGCATCCACGCTGCGTCATCTTGCCCGAGCAGAAGTGAAGTATTTCTCAAGAAAGAGCCGGCATGAACAGCCTCCTGGAGAGGCACACCGCTCTTCGCGATGATGGCAGTGCCTGGAAGTCGACTGCCACAGTGTGGGGACTTGCTGGCGCACCTACGCTAAAGCAGCTGTGGTAGTATTGGCAATGCATGAGTGAAATGGGTGCATCCTTTTGGGGCAGAGGTGCGTGATGGTGGAAGTTTGGATGTGATTGTCCTATGGTGCGTGCGGTAGGTGATATTGGCCATGTGCTGGCGGTGGCTGCGTCGCGGGCGCAGGGTATTATAGAGTTGGTGTGCTGGGTGTCAGGTCAGCCACCAACCTGCGACTGTAGGAGTAAATGATAAATGTACGGACAGTCGGTGCCTCAGTTGAGAAGCTCCTGCATAGATACTGGCCAACAGGGGAAGTTGCGATATATAAGTGCAGGTGTTGTAACAGGAGTGAGAAATGGGGAAATGAAAAAGGAACAGTGGGGGTACAGGTAGAGCAAGACAACAAGCCACAGCCCAACCAACCAGCCACTCAAACAGCCACAAGTAAAGTAGGACCTAAGAAACTTTGTCCATCCGCCGCCTCGCTGCTGCTCGAGAATTGACTGTGATTGAGTCAGTCTCGAGTCGGGGAGGATTAAATCTTGGCCAGGACGGCCAAACCGTTGAAGATGTAGATTCCAGATACCATTCGCCAATACCAGCACGAATACAAAGCAAACAGTTAGACTCTCCATTGCCTCGGGTTTAGCCAACCCCACGCCTTCTGCCTCAGCAACTCCACCCTTTCCGTATGCATCCTGCAGGCGCCGCCGCTCGACCTCCCTCCGCGACCTTTTTTTTCCCTTTTGACCTGCGCTGCGCATCAATTGATTGCAGGTACTTGATCCCAGACGCACGCCAGCCCGACCCATATCGCCTATCCAGACGCCCTCCCTGGTCAAACTGCTGTACTTGCTCTGCAGCCCTGCGCATATCCTCTCGACTCAGAGATTCACGCTGTCGCAGCTCCCAACAGCACCGCGTCCAGCTCGGCCACTCTTCGCAACCCGCGCGCTTCCTCTCTCCATCCTCGCTAGGCCTCGCGCAACAACTGCTTCGAGGTATGAACCGGCTCCCTTTGGCATAGTACAATCGTCATCCCTCCCGGATAGGCAATATGCAACCGCCTGGTGTGCGAAAAGCGTAGATGTGATCGCGCGCCAGCACCTGCTCTTGCTCCAACGCCCACCCCTCCACCCCTCCCTCCTTTCCCTCCATCCTCTGCGGCTTGGAAGCCCAACCTTGCTCTCCCTCATGAGCTCTCTTCTCGCACCCTTTACGTCTTCTGGCGTCACCCGCCCCGAACCGCACTCCGAGGACCCGGAGCCGCAGGTCCCTGCTTCCATCCAGAGGCTAATGCAAATCAGAGCAGCTTGGTACTGACTGGCCCTCTCGCAGCCCTCTCCGTCTCTCGAGCCAACCCGACTTCGACCCGCACCCCCCCTCCATCTGACTGAACCTGGAAGCTCCAGCCCACGACTGTGGCAAAAGGGAATTCGCAGCCGGAACCACTGGTGTCTCAGCCCAATCGCTGCGCGAAAAAAATAAACAGTCTTTTGAGGGTAGCCGTTGCCAAGCCCACAAAACAGCCAAATATGTCAGAGCCCGCTCAATCACCTCCCAAGGATGCCGAGCAACCTGTTCAATCCCCTGGAGACGAGGGACAAATGGACGACTCACAGGATCCGGCTGGCGCCTACGACTTTGACGGTGTCAAGGAACAAGATAGATGGCTGCCCATCGCCAATGGTCAGTCGGCATCTTTTGACTATCGCTCAGCCACGTGGGCCTGCATTGTACTAATCTTTGACTCCAGTTGCCCGTATCATGAAGAATGCGCTACCCGACAATGCCAAGATAGCCAAGGAAGCAAAGGAGTGTATGCAAGAGTGTGTCAGTGAATTCATCTCATTCATCACGAGTGAAGGTAAGTCGACCCATCGTTGCACAGAAGTCTGGATGCCGAGCTAATGCTGTGGTTCCAGCCTCGGAGAAATGTCAACAAGAGAAGCGCAAGACAGTGAACGGCGAGGATATACTCTTTGCCATGACATCACTTGGCTTTGAGAATTATGCTGAGGCTCTCAAGGTGTATCTGTCCAAGTATCGAGACGTAAGTGAACGCCGTTTCACCAGCCTACGACAATGACTGACCAATCTCTAGCAACAAAATGCAGCCAATCGTGAGCGTGCAGCTGAGAATGCTCCCTGGGGCGGCTCCGTAACAGGCGGCGAGCAACCTGAGAGCAGTGGCCCCGTGGCTGCTGGATCCGGTGCTGGCGACTTTGTCGAGGGTGCAGGCGGCACCGAGACCGCAGGCGACCCCAACTACATGTACAGCTCCGGCGCTGCTGCACACAACGGATCCGCCGCCGCACCCGGAGCTGGCGAGGGGTATTAGGGCGCTGGCTCGCTTTCGTGGCCGGGGGGGCCGGCTGACGTGTATTATGGCTTGTGAGGCAACGGGTGCTGTTGCCACCAGGATTGGGTTATCTTTTCTTCTTGATGCGAGAATGGATCAAGGCTATGGCGCTCTGTGTTTGGTTATTGATTTCGCTGTTGCCGTTGATTTCCGTTTTGATGGGCCTCCTTTGGGCTGCTCTCGTCAGCCTTCCCGTCGGCTTTCCAGACAATAGATTTTCTCGGAGACTGCTTTGGCCACTTGATTATGTGAGACACAAGATGAATTGGATATGTGATACAGTATATGGGCAGGGCACCAAACATATCGGCTTGCCGCTGTTGTAATGCGTCCCATTGGTTTAGGCATCTACAACTGTCCCGAGCTGGCAGCTACGGGACGAGAGCATGTAATAGTCTACAACTACGTAGATTCGCTCATTTTATAATGACTAGTTACTCAGAAATTATCCCAAAAAAAATAGCAGTTTTTTTTTCACTTGAATATTTCACTTGCCGTGCTCTACGTTCTCATCCATCGCATTCAGAGCCTAAAACTTGGCGGTGTCGTCGTCCCGGCGATACGTCCTTGCGCACGGACCGTCTCCATCGAGGCACGTGTGTGCCCCCACTATTTCTGTGAAAAAGTTGGTGAAAAAATGAAGAGTGTAAACTTCGCCGCACAGCGTCTTCAATAATTCATTTCTGCCTTGCATTGAGACGTCTGCTGGTTCGCCGCGCCTTCTTCGCCAAACAGCGTCAGGACACATGTGCAGGGAGCATATCTTAGACACTCACTCACTCCCTGCTACGACTATTATGATAGCATCTACTCTGCCTCCCTCGATACCCCGCCATTCTCCCTACATGCCTAGACCCTAGCCGCCCGACTGCTGCCGCCAGGGAAATATATTCATACTTGCCGCGGTCAAGGGACAAGGAGCAAATTCTATCCCAGCCTCACGCGCCGTTTGGAAGACCAACAGAACATCGACTATCCGAAAGCAATTATTTTATACGTACGATTACAGACCCCATGCGACCGTTCTCTTCCGCTGCCAGAGTTCTACCTGGCTCGGCGTCACGCAGCGCAACGCCTGTCAAGTCTATTCTCAAGGCCGCCTCTGTCTTGGGCACCCGCAAGCACCGGCATGAGTCGAGCCCCGATCCTCCCGAGAGCCCAACGAAGCGACGCAAAGTCATCTTTGACGATATCCGAAACATCACGTACGAGGTGGGCCGCCGCACAATGGACGAAGTCAAACTGGAGGTGCGGAGCGCCCTCGAGGGCCACCTGGCTGGCCAAGACAGCCGATACGACACGCTCAAAGAAATGTTTGCCAATGACACGAATCGAAACTTGCCTTCGGCTGCTGGCGAGGACGACTCGCTCGAGCCCCACGAACTACAGGTCTACGTCATGGCTTTGACCAGTTGCGTCCCTATTCTCAAACACAAGGATTTCAATGGCTTAGTGCGCGTGGTTCTGCAGTGCTCGTGGCTCGGTAGAGATGACGCCTTTGTCAAATCATTTAGCCACTTCCTCGCCGCTCTGGTCAGCGCGCAGGGCTCTTACCTCGGCACCGTTCTATCCATGATCGTGGACAAGTTCCAGCTGACCCGCCAGTCAAAATGGGGAGCCCCTAATTTCCCCGAGGTCACCCGCGAGACTATGCGCAAGCGTCTGCACTCAACATTGAAATACTTCCTACAAATGTTCCCGTCGGCTGTTTCGGTCCTCGAGAGTATACTCAACGCCAAGTTTCCGTTCCCAGACGACTCAGCGCAGACACACATGGCCTACGTCAACAATCTGCTCAAGGTCAGGGAGTATGTGCCCAAGTTGGAGAATGAAATTCTCGACAGCATACTCAATAGAGTCGTCAAGATTGACTCGCAGATGCAGCTGGATCTTGAGGATCTTGACGATGATATCACCACGGCTGTACTTTTCGCGCTCCGTGAAAACCCCCACACAGCCTCCGATTGGGAAGAGGACGAGCTGGATGAAAGCGATAATGAGTCTGTTGATAGCGAAGATGACTTGGATGAGGAGACCGCACAGATCAAGACTGTCAAGGAAAACGTCGATAAGATGGATGCCATTCTCGATACACTGTTCAAGTTCTACACGCCTTATTTCCTCAACCCAGGCTCCGACAAAGCCTTTGACGCCTTTACCATCATCCTGCGCGAGTTTGACCGGATAGTCCTCCCTACATACAAGTCTCGCCATACGCAGTTTCTCATTTTCCACTTTGCACAACAGCACGAGCGCCTCACAGACGCCTTTTGCGGCCAGCTCATTAGCACCGCCTTCCAGAACAACACACCCAACGTACTGAAGCAGGCTGCTGCTGCGTACCTCGCCAGCTTCGTCGCGCGCGGCGCACAGGTGCCCCGCAGTCTGGTACGCAGCATTTTCTCGCTGCTTCTCGTCCACGTCGAGAACTACCGCCGCAAGTACGAACCTACCTGCCGCGGCCCGGACCTAAAGCGATTTCACCCTTACTACAGTCTGGTGCAAGCCATCCTGTACATCTTCTGCTTCCGCTGGCAAGATCTTGTAGTGGCGGCCCCGGATACTGTGGACGCGGACGACGCGGCTTCGTACATTGGTCAGGACCTGGAGTGGGTCGGCAGCGCACGCAAGGATCTCTCTATCCAAATATTTGGCAAGCTTAACCCGCTCAAGGTGTGTGCGCCTGTTATAGTCGAAGAGTTTTCCAGGTTGGCACATCGTCTGGGGTTCATGTACGTCTATCCGCTGGTGGAGAGCAACAAGCGAGTACGTCTTACTCAGTTCGTCTCGTCAACGTACGCTACAGGCGGTGCGTTGCGTGAGGCTGGCTACGACCACGAGGAGAGCTTCCACCAGCTGGACCCTTACTTTCCTTTTGACCCCTACCAGCTGCCTGTCAGTAAGCGCTGGCTCGACGACGACTACGTGCACTGGAAATCGGTACCGGGCCTAAACGCGGACGACAACAGCGACGATAGCGATGACATGGACGAGGAGGGCGACAACGAGCTCGAAGAGGCTACTGCCACGGACAGCGAGGGCGGTGATTACGATTAAAGAGAACGGGATTGAAGATCAAAGCAGAGCAATAGAAGGCATGCCACCTGTTGAGGCGAATGGGACGGGCCTAGAAAGAGACCTATACACTAACCCGATGACCGGATATACAAGGGCAAGAACTTGGGAAGATTATGTGGCATTTCATTTGAATTTTAGCGCGGAGTTTGTTAGGACAATATTTGTGGCTTTATGCATACTTTGATATCTACTGTTAATTGAGTTTGCTACGAACACCTCTCAGCGCACCTTTTTCCAATTAGCTGTGTCTACCATCGTTGCTCTGTGGCCCGAAGCCAGTCCTCAGGAGGCTTACCATGCAAAATCTCGGTCACTGGCGATATTCCTTTGTTTAGACTTGGGGGAGAATGCTTTGGAGAAGAAAAATCGCTCGAAATTGCCGGAAACCGAATGCAATGCATGGTTTAGTAGGTTTGCACGTGTCTAGGATTGCTGGGTCAGCCAATCTTGAACTTCGGCCAGTAAGCAGCAGGCATCGATCGTCCAGGAAAATCATACACCTTTTTTCTACATGAGTATCGGTAAATTGAAAAGAAGAGAAGAGAAGAGAAATTATTGCATCTCATCTTTTATTCATATCGCCGCTCGGTGTGTGATTCTGGCCGCCTTGCAGGCTTAAGAACCTCCCCCGCCAACATTAAAGCTCTTGCTCTCCACCTCCGCAAACTGCGTCACCACTCCCTTTCCTCCATCATCAACCACAACCTCTTACCCATCTCCCCCGAACCAGCCGACTCGCCAGCCATCAAAATGGACGGATCCGGTGGCAACAATCCCCCCCAACAACCACAGCAGCTGCAGCCACAGCAGCAGCGCATCCAAAGCAGCCGTGCCGTGCGGGCCGAGCTCGAAGCCCGGCGCCGGGTCACCCTCGAGCGAGAGCAGCGATACCGGCCCGGCGCGCAGGAGCAGGCCCAGCGCGTCTTCGGGGACATTGCGCCCGCGTGGTACGCGCGGCTGCGGCTGTCGGAGAGGGCGACGTACATGCGCATCGCCGAGGACGCGGTGCTCCGGGTGAACGTCTCGCGGGACCGGCCGCTGGACGACGTGGAGGCGCGCGCCGTCGTGGAGCACGCGGCCGAAGGCGCCGACCGCCAGGCGCTGGTCAGCGGCGGGATCGTCGCCGGCGCGCTGCTGATGACGTGGCGCGGCCGCCGCACCCTGCGCTTCCCGCTGTGGACGCCGCGGGCGACGATGCTGCCGCTGCCGCCGCGGCACGGCGCGTTCCTGCCCCGCGCGCTCTGGCACGGCGCCCGCTTCTCCGCGTACTGGTTCACGTTCGGCACCGTGTTCACCCTGCCGCTGACGATTGCCGCCCACCAGTACGGCTACGGCAAGATGCGTGCGGATCCGCGGATGCGCGCGGTGTTGGAGGGCAGGCCTAGTGGAAACGCGCCCGCGCAGGATGGCTCCCGCGGAGGGGAGCAGGAGATCGGCGGCGGCGGCGGCGGTGGCCCGGAGGGGTGGAACGAGGCTGCGCAGTACAAGGGGTCGAATACCGGGGAGGACACGCAGCAACAACAGCAGCAGCAGGCCAGTTGGGAGACGTACAGTCAGGCAACGCAGCAGCAGCAGACGCCCCCGTCGCAGCAGTACGGTCAGAGCACGCAGTCTCAGGCAAGCGCCGGCTGGGGCGGCAGCCGCAACGCCGGCTGGGACAGCCCCGACATCGACGACGCCTCGCCCGTCGCCGCACCCGCACCAAACGCGGGGCCATCCTACGGAAACAACAGCGGCGGCTCCGCGTGGGACCGTCTCCGACAATCACAAGGCGCAGCACCCCAGCAGCAGCAGCCGCCGCCACCGCCGTCCTCGTCGGGTGGCTGGGGCGACTCGGGAGACGGTGCGGACCGCGCGGCGCAGGAAAAGGCGCAGGGGGAGTTTGACCGGCTGGTTGAGCGCGACCGCCAAGGGCAGGGACAAGGACGCTACGGTTGGGGCGGTCGGTAAGATGTGATGGCGGCGCGTTTAGCGATTCAACTGGTTTCGAGGGGGGGGCGTGTATCATCATCACCGATCAGAACTGTATCATAATTCGAGCACAACGACATGGGCAACGCGCTGCCTATTCCTTGGGCTATTCTGAACGTGGAGCACACATGTACGTGGCAGTGGAAATGTTGCATTGTAAACTAGTTTAAAAACTGTCAAAGAAGGAAGAGCACAGGGAAGATTCAACTGAGAAAATCCAAAATAATACGACCCTCTACTCCATCAAGCAGCCTCGTCCGCCTCGGCGGGGCGAAGAGGTGTGTCTCCGATATCCTTCTCTTCCACAGCCGGCTCATGCGCACCGCTGTGGCTGGGGACTGTTGGGGAAGTTTTCTCTTCCGCCTCGGAAGAGGGAAGCTTCGCGCTTGACACATCCCTGCTCGCTTCGTCAACCGTCTGGATAGCCGGTTGGGCGGCGGTAGGCTTCTCCAGGTCTGCTGGATGGCCGGTCGCGGGTGTGGGCTCTGCCGGGTTGGACTGGGCGGTGGCCCCAAGCTCACCAGCGGCGAGAGATGCGGACCTGGTCGATTCTTGGCTGGTCTCAGTAGCCACTGGTGCTTCAAATTCGTCGCTAGCTTCTTTGGGGGTTGATTTACCGCTCTCATTGCTGGACTCGTGGCTACTTGTTTTGGCCAAGCCATGCGAAGACTCTGGGCTTGCTGCGATGGTTTCCCTGGGGACCTCGCGAAACTGCTCGGTTACTACCAGCCTGTCTTCTGTGTCGATACTCCATAGGGTTTGCGGTCGAGATATGGACAGGATAGAGGCAGAGGGCTCCTTCACAGGAGATACAGCCTTTGCCGGGGCTCGGCGCTGCGGGCCCCGTGCGCGACCTTTTCTGGCATCAGAGAGTGGTACCTTTTCCTTCTCCACGACTTCTTCCTCCTGTGCCGGCTCCTCCTTCTTCACAGCCTGGGGCCCAAGCTGTAGGCGCTTATTCAGATCGCTCATGAAGCCTGCTTGCAGCGCTGCGATCTTGCCGCCGGCGGGGCGGCTGGGCACCGGTGGCTTGGGCGGTTTGACGAACTCTCCATCCTTGGAGTCGCCGGAGAGCTTCTTGACGGGACGGGAAGGTATTTGAGGCTTGGGCTTGTCGGAAATTGCAGGCGGTTGCCTGGCAGTATCGTCGCCCGTGGCCTGCGACGGTTTAGGTCGGCTGGGGACAGCAGGCGGAGCTCGCGACTCTTCGGCAGTCTTCTTGACAGGTCGAGCAGGAACCTGTGGCTCGTCGTCCTCGGGTTTGCTTTCGTCCTCTACAGCAGACTCCGACAAGGTTGCTTCATGGATGTGACTTTCCGGTGCGTCCTCCCAGATGTCCTTGCTGGGGAACCGCCTCGCGCTAGAGGGTCTGGAGACACCAAGATGTGATTGATGATCAATCCACTTGGGCTTCGTATCGGTGGACAGTGGCAAGAAGTTATTGGCGCGCCCGTTCGCCTCACTCTCCGCCAACTCCTCTTGATACTGTGCAAACGCCTGTGCAGGTGTGATGGACCTATTTTCAGAGATCGAAGCTTTGGACTTGGGTCGCTGATTGTGCTCCTCGATATCCGGTGTTGAAACTTCAGTGGAGTAATGAACGCTGTTTGGGGCGTCTTCCCAAACATCCTTGCTGGGAAAGTGATGGCTTGCCCTCCTCTCAGCAGCGGCCTTTTTCTTTTCCTCTTCCTTCTTTTCCTCTTCCTTCTTTTCCTCGTCAAACAGGGGCTCATACTCTTCAACGTCTTCCAAGGCTGTTGCGTTGAAGTCACGCTGAGCCTCGTTATCGTGAACAACGACAGGATGGCGAATGCTAGGTCTCCTTGGCTCTTCGGCATCATACGAGCGCGAACGATCGAATCCGGGTCGAATCGCGGGGGTTTGAGCGGTGACTCCGGGTCCGGCATCAATTTCGTCATCAGCAAGAATGGGAGCATGGTAGTCCCCAGACTCTGGGTTCTCAGCACCATATGAGTAGTGCTCGGGATGCTTCGAGTCGTCAACATGAATAGCGTGAAGAACAGATGACTTTTCGTCAGCCGTGGTGTTGGAAGATGAACCAGCCCTGGCAAAATAGCTGCTGTCCTTTTCAGACTGACCCGCATCTTGAGGCGTGGAAATCCGGTTGGCGTATTCATCAGTAGCATAGTACGCGACATCGTCAGTAGGTGTGGAGACGGCCTCATTATAGAGACCTGTGAGCCTTTGTTAGACTATACAGTAGCTGAGGGTGAATGCTGTAGTTCTTACCAGAGGTAGGACGACGCTTCGCGGTATCGCGAACCATGCGGTTCAGGTCGTTGCTACTCATTGCGTAGTCGTTCTGGCGATGATCATGCATATGATGTTTCTTGTGCTTGCCGACGAGCTCAGGATGCTTCTCATAGTAAGCCTTCTCCAGCTTATCCTTGGTGTCCACGCCATGGCCGTGCAAGCCGTAACTGCCAGGAGGCATGTTACGGGCAGAGTGCTTGCGAGCATGGTGCCGCTTGCCTCCATCGGGGGCCGGAGAAGGTGCTTGAACATCGCCGAGATGACTGTTCATGGGTACACGTTGACCAATTTTGGGAATTCCATGCTCATCGTCGGTGTGGTTGCCGTGGTCGCTATGGGTAGAATATGTCGAGCTAGGGCGGCGAATCTTGGGGTCACGGGAGGACGCGCGATCGCTTCCATTGGGAGGCTTGCTGCCCAGGCCAAGAGAAGCAGCCTTGGCCGAGTCGGTTCTTGTGACGGCCATGATCTGCTGCTTGGCGCTACCGGGCGGGAGAGAAGGCTTGGGGGCGTGCAGCTCGAGGTTGTCGCTGACGGTCCGGGTCTGGTGGAACGAGCCAAGCTCAGTCTCGGCTTGCTTTTCCAAGGCACCATACTCGCAGCCTTCCTCGCCCAGCGAGGGCAGAGACACGCTACCGGGTCGCTCGATAGGTTCACTTGGGGTACTTAATTGGTCGTGGCTAGCGGATGAGCTGGTCGGGCGCTGGCCTTTGGGCTGGAAGCCGCTGTGCAAGGGCGATTGGGCAAATCTATCGCTGCTAGAGGGCCGAGGCTGCCCGACACTCTTCTTAACAGGTCGAGCAGGAATAATCGGCGCCTCGACAGCTTGCTGGGCTTCCTTGCTTGGACTCTTGGAGGGCCGCGCGGGCACGACGGGAGGGGCTGGGGCGCTCATGTTGGATTAATCAATAATCAGTATTATATCGAGTTTCGGATCACGGAGGGCGATGCGGATGTAGCAATACGATGGGCACTGGAACGTGTGTCATTAGCACGCAAGCTCGGTTCAAAACTGACAGTGACGGTATTGTCTTGGGTTCTGGATAGCGTCGAGATAGCAGAGCAACTGCGATTTGGGCATGCCACAAGCTGCGTATTCGTGAGGGCTGTCACGAATTGGGACAGAATAGAGGCACCCCGGATTTCGGGAGGCACTGCGGCGGGCAAGGCGCCGAGGCTGGCCATGAAGCCCTGATTGCGTCAGGAGCCGACTTACCGAAACCAGGAGTTGTCGATTCGGGAGGGGAGGGCTGGTCGAGGGTGACTTGTCGAAGGATGTTGCAGCGTTTAGGCGGTCGACGAGGACAGTGGTAAGGCTATGCAGCTGACTGAGAGGTAATAGGGAGACAGAGAGAGGCTGGGAGGCCTTGGATGAGGCGATTGGCGTCTTTTAGACTCGCAATGGACTTGTTGTGTTATCATTAGAGGGGCGGCGATTGGAGGAGGAAGCCGAGCAGTGGGGGGGTGGTCAGGCAGAGAATCAAAATGCGGGCGATCAGTGACGAGACAAGTTCAAGGTTCAGCCAGCCAGCGAACTGCCGCTGGGGGCGGATACAGAACACAACAGGGCCCAGGCCAGGCCGTTCCCACGTTAGCGGTCCCACGTTAGCGGTCCCATGTGAGCGGTCTTCAATTCTTACAGCGGGCAATTTGCATTTTTAGCACTGTCGGTGCGCTGAACGGCGCTAGACTAATGCCTGATGGCGCTAATGATGCCCCTGCCCTGTTTGCCTGTCAAGCTTGCAGACTTGCAGCACATGACCCCAACGCTTGCAGAAGGAGGGACAAGCCACACATGTCGACATGATAAGGAGTTGCTAGTTTCATAGAGCGCCCGTACAATGCATTAAAGTGTCATCTCATAAAATATCCTACCCAACAATACACTACAGGGGGCTTCGAGATGATTGAAACTGTAGCACGCGGGACAGGATTCGTATGTTCCGGCATACCAAGGCCCTGCTAACCTGTACTTCAGACCTTGGTTACATTAGTACGGAGTACATTCCATGACATACCAGGTTAGCTGCAGGCTTATCTGCATACGAAACTGTCCAGTGAATGGTTCTTAAACGTTTCTATATACTCTCTGCCGGGTCTACACAATGTCTACTGGATCTACATGCTGTCTACGGGATCTGCTCAGCACAAGCGGTCACTAGTCCTTCCAGATAACTCTCACTGGCCAGGCCGATCCCCTCAATATCTTCATATTGACAAAAGTGGCAGCCCTCATCATCGAAGCGTGATTGGTTTAGTGGTAAAATTCTCCGTTGCCATCCGCAGCGTCGGGGAGCCCTGGGTTCGATTCCCAGATCACGCATCGTTTATTTTTGATGTTTGCGATCATCTTTTTTGTAGTATTCTCCTTTGCCTTTATTAACCGCTTCGCTGAATAATTCTTTCATTCTTACTGACTATGAACTACGCCCCTATGTCTTAAAAACCACTGCGCCGCCATCATGTTCAGAAGTTCCCCTACATGTCGACCGACAGCCGTTCTTTCTTACCTGCCTACCCTCTACTCCCGTGTGCTGCAGCCTCACTGTCATGTATGTGTACCTTGCATTATTTTTGTATTGGGTTTCTTTTGAAGATACATAATCGTCCAAGTAGGCTGCGTAAAACACATTGAATGGCACTACCAATACAACAAGTCAATGATCGATAAAACAAGAGCTAAAAAACACGTCCAGGAAATCCGCGGTTTCGTCCCAGACGCCGAAATCCGGGCTCCAAGCAACGAAATGCACAACCGCTCTTTAGTCGTTTCGGCGCTTAGATGATCATCTGGGCGACACCAGCGCCTCCGAGGGTCTTGCTGCCGATAAAGGCCTGGCCGCGAATGGCGGCGAGGAGGTAGCACAGGGCCGTGAGCAAGAGGAAAACAGCAAGGACGATCAAGGTGCTGGTGGTCACGGTGAGGCTGATGAATTGAATGGCAGACATGATGCCATAGGCGGCCGCGCGCAGGTAGTTTGTAGAAATCTTGCGGACAAATTCGTCAAACTTGCCGGACGTGGGGCAGATGCGCAAGAGGAAGGGCACTTCAATGAAGAGGATGAAGAGCGCCGAGGCCCTATTTTGGTGACGAGATTAGCTGCAAGCGCGGTGCGCAAATGGAAGCGCATGTCTGACGTACAGAGCAAAGGCGCAGAAGATAATCTTGAGGGGGTGGATGGTGAAGATATTGGCAATTCCGAGCGCAACGCAAAGAATCATGGATAAAATTCCGAGCCTAGGTAGAAGGTTATGTCAGAATCGTAGCTCTTGGCATTCTTGTGGTGGCGATAGCCGTGTTCTCGGTCGGATATTTTGAAAGCAGGGAGGGAGAATGGCTACCATTGCGCATAGATGCCTGGGAATCAACAATTAGCAACGGTCCGACAGAAACTGTGCTCAAGTGGTGCACCGTACTGAAGTTTCTCGTTTGGAACTCCTCCTTTAGCGTCATGATGGGCGAGGTTGTGCGTTGTGTGGTCGTTGATTGCTGGGAGCTATGTAGCTCTAGCTGTTGAGTGTCCTCTCGACGAAGGAGATGGATAGGTTCGTAGCTTTTGGTGTAGGTGCGGAACAGACGATCGGGGTTTGCGTGATCGATACAAGATGTCGAGGATGTGACGCCGACTCGCGGTATGGAAGGCAGCGAAAACGCAGATGGGATTGAGGCGGTGGTGGTGGATGGAGGAAGTCTCGGGTTGCGTTTATGGAGGCGTTGACCCAGAGATTACGCAGTTGTGCACGTAGCCTCTTTGGACCAGTGGGTGGTGAGGCTGGGTCGAGCTCTGGGCGGGCTGGCTGGGCAGTGTTACCAATGTACAACCAGGCACTAAAAATGTACCTAGGAAGCCCTGCGGCGTTGTTGGATACCTGCCTGCCTTCTGGGTCGAATCAATACTTTGTGGATGGATTTGGATGGGTTTACTCTGCTTCACGTTGGATCACTGAGCTTGAGGTAAATGGGAACTTGATTCAGCCCCAAAGAAGGACGTCAATATTTGCGACAGAGGCCCGACTTGTAGATGTGAAGGTACACAGAGCGTGATGAAGCTGGAGCCTGGCATGGGCGCTAAACTAACAAGGGCAGGCGGCGACATTCAGGGACCTGGCTGGCAGGTACATACGATTCTACATTGGCACGCTGCTTGCTTTCACGGTACCTCGCCCACAGTACGACACTGCGCCAAAACGCGGGTACTCCAACATGACTCTGTCTGGCATGGCGCAACTCGGTGCACACACAACCAGGCTATCTGGGAGCTGTTTCACATCACCTCTTGTGCAAAAATGCCCACCATCAACAAAATACATTCTTATATACATGTAACTGTCTGATAGCCTGTTCAGCGAGCCTGGATGTGCTCAAGTAAGGCACTACCTAGGTAGTTATCATGTTACGAAACCCGTTTCGTAGCATGTCTACGCGCGAAGAGGACACTTGTTCAACTTGCTCCATGAGTTTGCAATAGGTAGGTACCAGGGCAACTTGTAGTGGGCGCCTGCGGGAACAAACGGGATGGGAATATGAGATCTACCTATCACAGTTTGATTGCCCTGCAATAACTTAGAAGCACGGCTCGATCTATAATGATGCTACTCGCGGATGGCAGCAGACAGTTCTGAGTACCTAACGAGAGCTGCTCCATCCTCAAGTCCTCTCCGAAAGTTAGTAGTTCCTAGATATGTACTAATGTAATGTGCCTCCGCGTCTACGCAGTTTGGCAACGGTTTTCTAGAGCAAGAAGAAAAACAATCTCAAACTATAATTTCCACCTCACCGTACGCTAAGCTCGGCGAACTACTGTATTTAGTGTACTGGAACAGGAACCACGCAAGAACCTGTTACAGGTCAGGCAGCGTCACTGCGCATGGCGACAGAGCTCCAGCCGAAATGGCGCCTAGAAGAGTCCGTATGCTCCCAAAAGAACGCAGCAAGCCCCCGAATTTTCGCAGCCACAGCGGGCTTTGCGGGCTCTGCGGACCAGCCGCCCTGACGCCTGGACCGGGCCCCAACTTTGCTAACGACTAGTAACTAGAGGCCTGTTCTTATTGGAGGTCTGTTAGCTTTTGCAGTTCCCGCCCATCCGTCTGGTTCGTCTCCTTTTTTAAGCAATCGTCTTCGTGACCTCCTCTCCTGGCCTCGGGCGGCCATTCTTTTATTCCCTTTCCTCTCGCCGAGCTTCTCTTCTGTTTCCAACCGTTTGGCTCACTCACTTTGATTTTTTGCATCCCAGAGATACCGCCGCCGGTATTCTCCTCCATCTTTGCTCCTTTTCCTTCCTCTGCTTCTGCTCGTCCAGCCGCGCGTGTTTCCCCTCAACGACACATCACACATTCATTTCTCTCTCTTTTTTTCTCCTCGACGATAATTCTGGCGTAACCTGCCTTGCCTACATCAACCGTGCAACCGAACCAACACATCCGACTTCTCCTTCTACTCAATATCCGCTTTGTCGTCCCGGGTTTAGGCAAAATCCCCTCCCCACGCGAGCGCATTGTTCACTCTCGTTGCGGCCGTTCATCCCAATCCACATATCTTGAAACACCTCTCATTGGCCGCATGTTGTTGTCCCAGGTCTGCCATAACTATGTCCGGAGTCATTAGCAAGCGCCAACAGGCGCGTAATGAGAAACAGCTTCAAGAGCTGGTCCAGACAGTGCCAGGAAACAACATCTGTGCTGACTGCTATTCGCGCAACCCAGGTGTGTTGTTTTACGCCCCGTGGGCATAATTGATTACATTCAAGCTAATACTCTCTAGCATGGGCCTCATGGAGTGTATGGTTCTCTCTGCCCATGTCGAATGACTATAACGTGCCGGGGCCTGGACTTATAACTAATACTCCTTCTTAGTTGGGCGTCTTCCTCTGTATGCGATGTGCTACTATTCACCGAAAGCTCGGCACCCATATTTCCAAGGTCAAATCGCTTAGCATGGATAGCTGGTCAAACGAACAAGTTGATGTAAGCCGCCTCGAAAACCAGAAACGCAACTCAGCTCACACTATTCCGCAGAACATGCGCAAGGTCGGCAATATCGCTTCGAACCGTATATACAATGCAAGCAACAAGAAGCCCCCTGTGACAATCGACGTCGATGAGGCCGATTCGGCTATGGAACGTTTCATTCGACAAAAATACACCCACAATGTCGCGGCTCAGTCCAACAAGCCACGAAGCCCAATATCCGATGAGGGAACCCCTCCACCACTGCCGCCAAAGAACTCTAAATTTGGCTTCCGCGCGGCCTTTTCGCGATCTAAAACTTTACCCAATAGGCCGCCTATTGAGTATGCACCAGGCTCTCCTCCATTGACGAATAAGCCGTCAAAGGTGTTTGGCGCCACGGTGGATTACGATGCTCCGGACGAGACGGACAAGAAGCTAATGAAACTGCGAGAAATGGGCTTCCAGAATAACCAACGAAATTCCATTGTGCTTAAGGGGGTTAGTGGTGATGTTGAACGTGCTGTTGAGGCTCTTGTGCGATTAGGCGAGGGAGATCAACCCCCCCCTGCGCCGCCAAAGGAAAAGACGCTTCGCGCCACGAGATCTTTAACACCGATGATGCCCAACTCTTCTGGATTTACAGGGGGCTTGACCGTTGTTAAACGAGCCGAAACGGACCGCCCAACATCATCCTCGACTGCGTCTACGAACCCATTCGACATGCTGAACCGCGCGCAGCCCCAAACAGCCCATTCTACAGGCTCGATGCAAAGTACCAATCCCTATGGCGCCCCGACGAATCCATACGGGGTCGCGTCTGCACAGGCCAGCCCTATCGACCAGGCTTTCCAGAATTTGACACTCTCTCAGCAGCAGACAGGGGCAGCTCCAAACGGTGCAGGACTTCCCTTGCCGGCGCCGCCTCCGCTGCAAGTGTACGGCCACTCTGCGCCGTCAAGCCCTCAACCGCAGCCTTTATCGGGTCTACCCCCTCACGCTGGGTATCCCTTCCACCAGAACCAGCAGAGTAGCCTGCAGCCACAGCCGACTGGATTCAATCCCTACTTCTCGCAACCTACACATGGAATGCAACAGCAGCAGCAACAGCAGCCATTTTATGCTGCGCAATGTGGAATGGCAGTCAATGCGAGCCAGATGAGCGAGCAGACGTCTTTAAACCCGTTTTACCGATCACCCACGAGAGTAGCGTCGCCGCCACCACTGGGTCAGATTTCAGAGACGGCGATGCTCAGTACATCACCACTGCCGTTGGCGTCGCCTGGAACAAACCCGTTCTTTTCTGCGCAGCCAAGCATGCCGTCACCCGGTGCTCAGCAGCAGTATATGCAACCGCAGCAGCAGTACATGCAGTTGCAGCAGCAATATCTGCAGCAGCAGCAGCAGCTGACCCAGCCGCAGCCGCAGCAGCAACATGTATTCGGGGCGCAGCAGCAGCAGCAGCAGCAGCAGCAGCAGCCACAACACTTTGCGCAACAGACTTTTCAGCAACAAGTGTTCCAGCAGCAACAAATGTTTCAGCCCCAGCAGGCGTATCAGCAATACCAGCCCGCTCGGTACGACAAGGCATCCATCATGGCGCTATACGGGCAAACTCCAAACCCGCAACCGCAACCGCAACCACAACTGCAAACCCAAGCGCAGAGCATCCCGGAGAACCAGGCTGTGGAAGCCTTTACGGGACCAAGCATACCGGCATTTCAACCACGCAGCGTGTCACAGCCGCTACCTGGAACAAACCCCTTTGCGGCCAGCATACAGCAAGCTCCCTCAGTGACAGCGGGAGTCCCGGTGGATGGATTCAAGACGGGGCGGCAAATTAGCCGTGAGAGTATGAACTTGGGACTGGACATGGCGTGGACCAACAATGGGCGGCACAGCCCAGATGCCTTTGCAAGCTTGAGCGCGCGGCATGTATGATATAATGAGTACAGGATACCAAGTATAGTCTACAATATGTAATCAAAGTAATTGTATTACTGCAGTGCAGCAGGAGGTGCGGTGACGTCAAAGTAGCTGGTGAGATGGTGTGAGAGTGTGAGACTGGCAGGTTTGCTGGTGGCCAGATGGAGCTTATTGGTACACGTTGCAGTGGCGGTACTAAGACACTGCACTGACAAATTGGCAATTAAGCCAACAATGAAGGCGGATGGAGCGAAGGAAAGGCATATTATCTGAGTAAAATTAATTCATGCCGAAATCCGTATTACTTTATTGATTCTGGCGCTGGGATCCGTGTCATGTCGTCTTTGGCCCGGCCTCCTCTGTTTGTCGCAGCGTGTCTTGGCGGTGACTGACTATTGGAGGGACATGTACACTGTACATTAGTCGAACCCTGGCCCAATAAAGCCCAAAGACTCAGTGGCTGCTCCGCGGCAGCCGAAGCACAGGCTTTCGCTCCCCCGCTTGCTCCTGGCTCGCTAGCCTGCATCCGTCTCAGCGGGCTGCACCTTCACCTCCCTCTTTCCTCCCTGTAGCGTTGCTGTGGTCAGCAGACCGCCGCCCGCCATGGCACTACTTTCTTTCATTATTAATTACCCACAGTCGCCTCTGTCTTCCACGCCCACGCCGTACTTCTCCTCTTCCCGATCACCAGCTTTTCCGCACAACCACCACCGTCCACCGCCGTCCACCCCCCAAACCGCTCTATTCCGCTTCAAAGCATCCTCACTCTGTGACTACTACACGGCTGCACTACCGTTCAATTCGAACCCCAAATCCTCGCTGTCAATTGCCTGACCTTGCTGTCAAAAAAAAAAAAGAATCGCCACCAAATTATCCACCAAACGTCCGCTCTCAGCCTCAACCGATCAACCAATTCTCCCCAACGCAACCCTGGAAATCATCAAAAATGTCGCCCATGAATCAACAAAGTAATTACAGTAGTAGTAATTGTGGCGAGGGTGTTGCTCCCCGGGTCAACGTCCTTGCCTCCTGCTACATTGTCGGTACCACGGCCCAGCTCAAGGGCCTCCACTACTGCACTACCGGGGTTACAGGTAGGAGACTATCACTGTCCTCGCGCAACCCGTCCGCGCAAGACGAAGAACATACTGACAATGCTCGCACAGGGGCGGAGTGGTATTCCTGAGGTCCCTACCTCAGGACTCCCATCCCCACCAACAAGCCCCCCCCTCGCCGCAATCACCTCGTCCAACGAGCTCGCCCTTTTGCCCAAGCAGAGCAAGAGACGCGACATCCCGGGCAGTCGTCGCCGGGACCGGCGAGGGGGGGCAGCACTCGCGATCAGGGAAGAATGTGAGAGATTCTTTTGCGAGCCCATGAAGACAGCATTCCGCGGTGAGAGGAACCTGTCGATGCATGGCTCCGGCCTGACCGGTGCTTACTTGCAGACGCCGCCACCAGAAAACCAGCTGCGCGCCAGTGCCGACCGCAGCGGTGAAAACGACGGTGGCGTACCGTCTGCTGGCAATTTCCAAGTCGACGCCTGGATGGAAGTCTGGGACTACATCGGCGGCGCCAGCTTCCGCGCCTTCCTGGCCACTCGCGGCGAGGGCGCCGACGCAGAGCGGTCGCTCTTCGTCTTCTTCGAGCTGCAGGGCGTCGCCGGACGCGACCTCAAGAAGGCTCTTATGGCGCTCATCGAGCTCGCCGAGGGTCCGCTCGGCTGCTGCACCCTCGTGACATGCATGGATCGTCGCATGCCCGTTGACGAGGCCCTCGAACTGACCAAGAGCCTTCAGTGGGTTGGCTTCGAGATGACTACGCTCGACCACTGGGCCAACGACGTTGATGTCACCAGCAAGCAGTGGCTCTTTATGGGCATGGAGCTCTAGATGTGACAAGCTACGTATATGGGTGTTATGCTGATTTTGAACTCGTTTGGTCTTGGGGACTTGCATAAAATTGGCGATGCCTTTGCTACATGTTTTACCAGGATGAAATTGATCATGGGGTTTCGTTCTTTCAAATTGATGCAAGTTCTTGTCTTTCTTGCCGCTTTGGAGTCGATTGAGCAATTGCTGTATCTGATTTAGCACTGGACTTTGGAAGCAAGTTTTGACAATGGATCGTACAAGTCTTTTTCTTCTTTTTCTTTTCTTCTGCAGCTTGGGTGTTGTGTTGCTGCCGCGTTCCAGATTGAGCCTTCTGACATACCAACGTTGTGGCATTTCTTTTACCAATTAAAATTCCTATACGTGACGTGCTTGTTTTCAGGTCATTCTCTCCTACTAGTGACAATAGTCCGGCATGCATAGATTGTCAATGTAGCTTTCATTTCGCAGCGCGAGTGTCGTTATTTTGTACCTGTCTATATACCATTAAACCCGTGATTGTCCATTTCTTTTTCCCCTCCCTTCCATCCCTCATCGCCCTCGACCACTTTCCCCCCTTCCCTCCCTTCCCTTATACCGACCCCGGGACGCCGCCATCGCCCTCCCCATCCGCCTCGTCCTCAAACTTGCGCACCACCAGGCCGCGCGCGTCCAGGTGCTCCTTGACCTGGCGGACGGTGTACTCGCCCCTGTGGAACATGCCGGCGCCGAGGGCGGCATCCGCCGCCGTCTCGCGAAAGACCTCGTCAAAGTGGGCGGGCACGCCGGCGCCGCTGGAGGCGATGACGGGGATGCCGACGGCGGCCTTGACCTGGGCGACGAGCTCGAGGTCGAAGCCGGCGTTGGAGCCGTCGCGGTCGATGCAGTTGAGGAGCAGCTCGCCGGCGCCCATGGCCTCGACGGCCTGGGCGAGCTCGACAACGTCCATGTCGCGCGTCTCGCGGCCGCCCTTGATGGTGCAGGCGTACCAGCAGTAGGGCTCGCCGCGGGGGCCGGGCCGGGCGGTCTCGACGAGCGCGTGGCGCGTGGCGTCGCGCTTGGGCACGTAGACGCGCTTCGGGTCGACGCTGACGACGACGGCCTGGTTGCCGTAGGCGCGCGCAATCTGCTCAATGGCCGTGTCGCCAAACAGCTTGCGGCCGAGCGAGTAGTACTCCTCGGCGGCGATGACGGCGTCGGACCCGATGGAGACCTTGTCCGCGCCCGACTTGAAGTACATGGTGGCAATCTCGAGCGCGCTGACCTTGGTGCCGTCCGTGTCGACGGTGTCGCGGATGCCGCCGCCGACGGTCAGCGGCACGAAGACGGTGCGTGACGCCTGCCGGAGCACCTCGAGCATCGGCAGGTCCGCGAGCGGGCAGTCGCGGAACGAGGTGATGTTGAGGAAGGTGACTTCGTCGGCGCCGTCCTCGTAGTAGCGCCGAGCCATGTCGACCGGCTTGCCGAGGTTGCGCACGTGGTTGCCGTCGGCCTTGTCGCGCACATCGTATTGGTCGCCCTTGGTCACCACGAGGTCGCCCTGGTCGTTGGTGCGCACGTCGAGGCACGCAATCACGCGTCTCGTCAGGCCGGCCTGTGAGGATTCGGAGGGTGCGGCGTCGGTCTGCGTCAGGGGAGTGCCAAGGGTCCGGGCGCCGGTGCCGGTGAGGAACGCGCGGAGGGTGCGCAGGCCGGCGACGCCAGACTTTTCAGGGTGGAACTGCGTCGCGTAGATGTTGCCCTTGGCGATGGCGCCGACAAAGGTCTCGCCGCCGTAAGTGCCGGTCGCGACAGTCCAGCCTAGGGCCTCGAGCTCGCCGGGGTTGTAGGGGCACTTGTAGGAGTGGACATAGTAGTACTTGGAGTCGGCGCGCAGGTCGTAGATGGCGCGGCCGTGGGTGTTGGCATCGTTCCAGCCAATGTGGGGGACGGGCTTGTCGGCATCGGCGAAGCGGTCGAGAGAAGCGGCGACAACGCCGAGCCCGGGAACGTCGGGATCCTCAGCAGAGCCGCGGAAAAGCGCCTGCAGGCCGACGCAAACTCCAAAGAAGGGCTTGCCGGAGGCGATGTGCTGTTGGATCGCGGGTAGGTAACCGGCCTGGGCGAGCTGGGACATGCAGTGGCCAAAGTGACCGACACCGGGGAGGATGAGCTTCTGTAGGCGCGGACAAGACGGCGTGTCAGTGAGACCGTATCGGGAGAGGGATGGTGAAGTTATCGCGAGTGCGACCAAGGTTGGAACTGTGAGCGCGCGCGCCTTCATACCTCGGCTTTGGGCACGTCTTCGGGAGACTTGATCCACTCAACCTGATATCCTATCTTCTCGATAGCATTTACCAGGCTTCGAATGTTACCGGCGACATAGTCGAGCAGGTGGACGGTCTTGGACATGGTGAGTTGGTTGCTTTGTCGCCAGGCGCGGGGCGCTGTATGCTGTATCAACTCAGGCGAGGGGCAGGTGGCGGGGTATTTGCGACGAAGATGCAGGGCTTGAAAGGAGGATGTGAATGAGGGGAATTGCTGGGATGCCTAGAGAGGCATGTAGGTGAACCAGGCACGGTTTGAGGGTATTTAAGACTGTCAGACGCAAGGATGGCAAGGGATCAAAAGGTGACTCAAGGTTTCGGCCGGTTTGTGTTGAAGGCCCCGAATTTGTCGTCCGGATAGCGGGGCAACAGTGCGCCTTTGGATGACGAGCCAAAAAAAAAAAAAATTCAGGGTGTTGAGCTGCTGGAAAACAGTGCTGGCCTGATAAGGCGGCGCTCTGATAAGGCACTGCAGTAGCCTGCAATCTCCACTGAAGCAACTTCGACAAGGCCACGGCCAGGCAGTACCAACTTGAGCTGAATGGAGAATTGATAGACGCCCGTTGACTGGCATATTTCCACTGTACGAGTTATTGATCCAACCTACAAATCATCACACCATCATCTCGAATGTGAAACGATCGATACGACACGACATTGAAACGCCGCAACACCACCACGCGCCGCCACCACCATGGCGGAGAGCTCAAACAGCGCCATGGACGAGTCCGCGCCGCTGGTCATGGACGAGGTCCTTCAGCAGATGATACATGATGAACAAGAGGAATGGGAATACGAATACTCGACTGGAGAAACCGAAGTAGGTGCAGTAGACTCGTCGGAGCACAGTCCCCCGACATGCCTCGCAAGCTGACAAACGCCCTTTGGACGCGCAGACGTATTACCTTACGTTGGAGCTCTCCTACCCCGAATTCAAAGGCGCGTCTGCCAAAATGAACATTCACTCACGTGGTGGATACTACAAGAACTGGCAAGACACGACTGGTGGTGCGGATCCGATCAGCCGGCCGTCCGGTGGTGCGGCCAGCGCCGACGCTCGCGCCGCCCTTGCAGAGGACCACGTGCAGGTCAAGGACGACGTCAGCAGTAATGACGAAGCTCCAACTGCCGCGGCCGAGCGCGATGAAGACGACCAAGATGCAATGATTGACCCGGCCTTGCGAAGCTCAAAGGGCAAGGAGCCTGTACGAAGGAACATTGACTTGACGCGAGCATCGACGACGAGGGAGCCGACCGCAGAGCCAGCCGCCTCCGGAGATGCCCCCTCCCCCCCGCATGAACAAGAAGCCGAACGACGAGAAGATATACAAATACTAGAGCTTCACTCGGACCATCCGCTGATATCCTACCGCGGACGGCTGTTTGAGGGCGAGTGGGCCGAAGTCATCGGCACGGAGGCGCTGCTCGCGCGGCACGACGAGGAGCACCCGCTGCCGGCGCTGCGGCGCGTCGGCGGCGACATTGACGTGCTGGGCGCGCTGTCGTCGCGCATCGTCACCAAGGAAAAGGTGGCGACGGCGCGGCACAAGGAGGGCGCGGATCCGCTGGCGGCGACGCGGGCCGAGCTGAAGATACAAGTGCCGGCGGGCAAGCTGGACCGCACGGGGGCTCGGAAGCAGCAGGCGCGGTTCCTGGAGAACCTGATTGCGCTCAAGAAGATCAAGGGCCAGACGGACGACGTGACGGTGTACGCGCTCGACGGCGCGGGCAAGGACTTTGACGACAAGAAGGATCCGGACTACAAGCCCCGGCGCAAGCGGACGGCGGCGGCGGCAGCGCTGGGCACGCCGGCCGTGAGGGGAGGCGGCGGTGGCGGGAGGCGAGGGCGGGGACGGCTGGGGACGACGAGCCGGGGCAGGCAGGGGGGAGTTGCGTCGCAGCCCCGGTCGACGCCGACACCGGCGCGGTGGGAGGACCTGGAAGAGCAAGAGGAAGGGGGTGAGGAGGCTAGCGAGATGATGGACGAGTACGAGGATGATGATGTGTCCATGTCCATGGGGTGATGGCATGGGCTGTACGATTAGACGAAACTGTACGAAGTAATGATTTCACGGAAGCCAGAAACGTGTGGCATGTATAACTAGTGGTATCCATGTACGAGAGGCGAAGAAGAAAAAGCGATGAGCCATGCCATGTAACGAACGCACCGATACCGATGTGACATGGAAAAATTGGAGGCGGTCAGCAAGCAGGGGAATGAAGAGTTGATGGAGGTGGCACTGCCAGATAAGATAGGTAGGGGTGGGATGCTTGCATGAGCTGACGGAGAGCCTCTCGGTCGACAACGTGGGGCTGACATGTGGTGTAAAGCCGGGCCGTGGTTCGTTGGGTGCCGGTGGTCGCCCGCACGGAGCGGCGGCGGCCTATCGTCGGCAAGGTGAGCAACACGGGATGGATTCGGGATGAGGTTGCAACGCGCAAATCGTTTCCGCTGCGTCGATCACTGCGCAGGGGACATGGCTGGATGGATGGGTACGGAGGCGAGGCCTGAAACTTGAGGGGCCTGCGACGATGGGTGCCGCATGAAGGCGTATTTCGGTTTGTGTTTAGGGCAGCCCCTGTCTTTTCGGGCTGTTTCTGTTTTTGGCTCGTGTTCTCTCTCTGTCCTTCTTCGTTGACTGTCTTGTAATATCATGCATATGTAGCTGTACAATTCACCAGCGGCAGAAGGAACAGCCACATTATGTACTCGGTACCTCAGGCAGGCAGTTCCACTTGCATCGTCACCAGCCACTCGGCTTTGTTCCCCACCAGCCTCAGCGCCAAGCAAAGGTCAAAGCTAAGCCGCATCTGGACTCCAACAGGCAGCAGACCACTAACAGGTCTAACAGGTGCCCTAACTAAAACCAACTAGACCAAGAACCAAGATGGATTCAAAGTCACACCCTCATCAGACATCAGACATCAGA
The DNA here is from genome assembly GCA_025583755.1 of Cordyceps tenuipes. Lineage (NCBI taxonomy): Eukaryota > Fungi > Ascomycota > Sordariomycetes > Hypocreales > Cordycipitaceae > Cordyceps > Cordyceps tenuipes. The sequence continues at coordinate 98,220 of JANZYN010000089.1, read as the reverse complement.
CATCCTCTGCTTATCCTCTTCACACTCCTAAAACCCGCTCTGTCCTCCGTCCGCGCTGCGTGCGCGTCTCCCTCGACAACGTGGCCCTCTCTCTGCAGCCTGCATATTTATCCTATCCCCTATCCTGCCGGCCTCAACAAACAACCTGCCCATGCATGTTCCCCACTGACTAGGCTTGAATCACTATAGCCAGCCAGCCAACCAACCAACGACTCACTCATCAACGCGAAAAGGCGGTGCGCCGACACTTGCTCCTACAAATTCCTCGTCACCGGCTTCCCTCCCCCCTCAGCATTCTTCCTCCTGTCCTGCCATACTCTTGGCCTTTCCGACCACACTTTTGGCCATTGTATTTTATTCATTTTCTTTCCCTTTCTCAACATCAACCGAAACATGAGGTAGCGTCACTTGCACTTTGACTCCATCACCGCTCGTTCCGCAACGAGCCACCAGTCGTTACACACGCAACGCCAACTACACCCGCCCTTCCTCCCGTCCGCCCTCTCTTCTCTACTCTCCAGTCACAGCTTAGATTTGCATACAGCAACACGCCACGCCACGCCATGTATTGGATAGACCGCATCGTCATTGCCACCATTGCCTTTGCCGTTCTCGTCTATGTCCTCTGGGCCGCCCCGCGATACCTCGATCCTACCGGCAGCGATCCCGTCAAGCAGGAGCGCGACCGCCGCTGGGTTAACACGAGTCCGTACTTTGTCGACCGCCAGGCTTGCCGCTGGCTAACGCTATGTGGCCTCCACCACCTACGTGCCGACCCGGCCAGCCGCGACTATCGCAACCGCAAGCACGGCCAGCATGCTCGTCCGCCGCCGACCCCCGACGTCGGCCGAGGTGACGGTCGGAAGCCAGCCGGCCCTGCTCACCCCCGCGAAATCCCCGACTACGTCCTCAAGCACGCGCCGCTTGTCCACCTCTACTCGGGCGAGCAATTCTGGCCCTCCGACATGCGCCATCACATCAGCCACATGGACGTCCAGCTCAACTCGTCCCTCCTCGACGATGCCGCTCCCTGGGACCTTGGCAACATGAGCCACCTAAACGCCCTCGACGGCAGCGTCTTCCTCCACAGCAAGAACGATGTCGAGAGCCGACCGCCCTGGCTCCATAGCCGCTATAATATCCCTTCGCCTTCCTTTCCCACCCACGCCACCCACACTGCCTCGGACGAGCCTGCTGCGCTTGACGACGTATTGTACTCGACAACCACCACTCCTCACCACCCACATACCAAACCATCAAACTACGGTCAATCTTGGGCAATTCATGCTCCACCGCCGCCACAAAAGGTACTAGCCGGGGCCGAGCACAGGCAGCAGCAGATGCAAGCCGCCGCCGCCGCCACCACCCAGGGCTACAAGCCCGACCCCCAAGGCTATTCCCGCGCGCCCGCTGTCCTCGTCCTTGTCGACAAGGACGATGGCGTGCTCGACGCTTTCTGGTTCTTCTTCTACTCGTACAACCTCGGTCAGACGGTCCTCACCATGCGCTTCGGCAACCACATTGCCGACTGGGAGCACTGCATGGTCCGCTTCAAGGACGGCGTGCCCCAGGGCATGTACCTCTCCGAGCATGAGGGCGGTCAGGCCTACGCCTGGGAGGCCATGGAGAAGCGCAACGTGACGTGGAACGGCGCCGCGGCCGAGCGGCCCGTCATCTACTCGGCCACTGGCTCCCACGCCATGTACGCCACGCCCGGCGACCACGCATACATCCTCCCCTTCAAGATGCTCAAGGACGTGACCGACAAGGGCCCCCTCTGGGACCCGTCCCTCAACCACTACGCCTACTTTTACGACTACGAGTCCGACGACGACTTCCACCCCGACAACGCCGCCGCCGCCCATGCCGGTGCCGGTGCCGCTGCCGGCTCCTCCGAAGGCAGCACCAGCCTCTCTCCCGCCGCCTCCAACCCGGACGCGCCCACCTCGTGGTTCCACTTCCGCGGCCGCTGGGGCGACGGCGTCTACCCGCTCGCCGACGTCCGTCAGTGGCGCCTCTTTGGCCAGTACCACTACGTCTCCGGGCCCCAGGGCCCCAAGTTCAAGAACCTCGGCCGCAAGAAGATGTGCCTGGCCAACAAGTGCCGCATCCGCCACGAACGCGACGGCTCGGGAACGTGGTATTGATCCGAGTCCCCCCTTTTTTTTCTTTTTTCTTTTGTTCGTCTTTTTCTTTTTGTCAAGATGTTGGCCAAATAGAAAGAAAAGGTACACGTGGGTGATAGATGATAGATGCATAGAAAGAGAGAGAGAGAGAGAGAGAGAGAGAGAGAGAGAGAGAGAGAGAGAGAGAGACTGGTGACACAGCGACACGGTCGTTCTTTTTTGATACCCCTTACTTCCAAGATTTTTTTTTTGGATTTGTTTTTGGATTGATGAGCGACAACGACATAGTTATACACATACAACATACAGGAGCAATGTCTATAGAATATACACAGAAGCATGAGAATCAACAAAGCCACTCTTCTCATTCTCGCCTCTGCTTCAGGGCATGACAACCGTTGTCAGTTGGAGTGTGAAAGTTGATATTCTTCTATTTTTATACATGCCAGCTCAACGCTGGAAAATGACTCAGAGTTGAAATGTTGCGCTCCAGCATGCCCATGCTAACTCGCTACTATGGTTTTATGTAAAGACTATGTAAAGACATCCCCATCATGCATGAATCCATCCCTTGGTATCTCATAATAATATGCACAGCAACCAGCCATGCGCCCCTGCCACAACCCATGCCACATCAAGAATCCAAAAAAAAAAGCGCTAATCCTCATGGATCAAGAAATCTTCATCTTCATCCTCGTCTAGCTTTATCACCTGTGTGCTTGGGTACTCGCTCGGTTGACTACTCTGTTGGCTCTCCGGCCTTTCTCCGCTCGAGTTGGGATCGATGTTCTCTGCATCGGCTGACCGTTGCGGGGGGGCTCCCCTATCTTCCAGCCCCGGCCAGGGCTCGTCTTCTGGCATGCCAGGCCAGCCTGATCCCGCGATGGGCTGGAGCGGGTGTGGCTGGGCGTCTGTCGTCATGTCCACGCTGGTAGTGTCCCCGTCGTCATCATCCTCGTAGTCCTCATCCGACTCGCTGTTGTAGATTCTGACGCTGTTATCGTGAAACACCATTGTCAGAGGACCCGCTGCGGGACGACTGCTGCCGCCGCGAGGGCGGTAGAATGGTTGATCTACTTCGAAGCGAACTACGCTGCCGCTGCGCGCCCGGTATCCATTTTCTTGCTGCTGCGGCGGCGCCGCATTGCTGTAAGGCGTGGCGTAGGCAAACGGCGTCATGCCGCGGGTAGGCTGACGGTCTTGCGGGCCACCCCAAGACACGGGACTGGGCGAATGTGTCCAGCGCGGAGTGTACAGCGGATGGCTGGGGGAGCGTGTGCCGCGGCCATTCCTCATGATGCTGCCGCCAACAGCCACGCGGATGGCAGGGGACGCTCGGCGGCTACTCATAGAGACGCGGCGCTGATTGTCGAATGATGGGTGACGGGCGGCGGTGACGGGGACGGAGGCGGTGCGGCCATGCGGCGGTGGCTGGCGAGAGGAAGAACGGGAGCCAACAGAATGGTTGACGTTAGTCATGGGAGAGTGTTCGCGGACGACAGCAGGACTCTTGGATCGCCAGCGTTCGATGAGGGGGAAGCGAGCGTGTGAGGGCGACACTGCGCTGTGCTGTCTTGATTGTCGTAGGCTCAAAGAGGTGTTGACGTTGGGGGGCTCGTCCATCGCCTCATTCCAGGCCCAGTGCTCCTCGAGAGCATCAGCCTCGGGCACCTGTTGAGACTCATCAATGTCGGGATATACGCGTGTGAGCTCGCGGACGCGCTGCCAGGTCCAGCCGGCCTTGTAGCCCAGATAGTCTTGTATGTAGGCGTCCGGGTGGGTGATGAACAATCTAGGTTCAGACGACCGCATCATGACGGAGCTGAGGAACTGGACATCCCACAGCGCAGGCGTTACCATCTCAGCAGCGCTTAGGAAGCGGAGGCGTGAGTCGCGGTGAATCTTGCGCAGCGGGAGCCAGGATGACTGGAAGCCGATATAGCCGCCGTAGCGGGGATTCGTGTCTTGCCGTCGCGGTTGGATTTGCATTTCATTGAAAACGGTCCCGAATGCGGAAACAATGGCCGTGTTCACGCTGCGAGCATCGGGACCGTGGACGGAGATAGTCTTGACGAGACCGCGACTACGAAGTCGCTTATCGGCGACACTCTTATCGCCGCAGGCTTTGGGTAGAAGCCACTCGGCGTCGTGGTCGGGCGTGGCCCAGTCATCAAACAGGGGCGACTGTGAGCGGAACATGGATGCGCTGTTGGTCTGTGGCATCTGGGTCCAGTCGTCGTTGCTGATGGTGGGATCCTGCTTGAACTGGTGTATGTCCTGCCATATCTTTTTGAGCGGAAAGGGCAGGAAGACGACTTCCACCTCCCATGGATTGTTGATGGAGGGTAAAAATGATTGCAGCTGCGATACTTGTGATTGAAGCGCCTGTAGTTGATTGGCGAATTCACGAGCGTTCGGGGGGCGGGTGTTGATGCTGGTGGTGGCCGATATTATACTGGCCGTCGCGCCATCGTCGTCATTGCGTTCTCGGCGACTGACAACTGTGTCATTGTCATTGGTGAACTTTTCCAGCTCCTCGACCTTGCCTTCTAGATCAGTGATGCGGAGGTCCAAATGCTCGTGCTTGTCTACGCAGTCGTCGTGGGCAGCGACGGCGGCAAATGAGCCAGTCTCGAGCTTATCTAGCCTCTGCTCATGGCCAGACAAGGTGTCGGTCAGATTCTTGAAACCGTCCCTGGAAGCTGGATTGCATTCAAGCGCACGTGGTTCCACCATGGTGGAGGCAACGGTCACCGGAGTTCCAGGCGGTTGCTCGGCGCGGTCAAGAACAGGGGCTGTCTGAGTGATTTGACTTTTTGATCTGCTTGTTTGCCGCAGGGGAGACTGCTTGGGATCTTTTCGGGTAGCAAGAGTATGCAGGCCCTTGCCAGCGAATGGACGAAGGTACTTGTTTTGCAGTGACGAGGTGGTCGAGGCGGTTTTTTGAGAAAAGAGGAATTGTGCTGGAATGTGAGGAGCAACGGCTTGCTCGGTATCAGAAGTGATGAAGTCACCCCAGTTGAGCGTGTCTGGAATAGATGGAGCAGTTGGAGGGGCGGCTGGAAGAGGCATGTTGGGGGCATTCGTCATTTCCATGTCGTCAGGCAGGTTGTTGAGGAAGGAGGGCGGCGGGGGGCCGGCGGAGAGATTGGCCATGTCGAGGCCAGGAATGGAGGGCGGGACCTTGAAAGCAAAATCGACGACGGGGCTCAGAGGTTCGCGGCCTGTAGGTTTAGGCTTTTCGTTTTCCTGGCCCAAGACGGGGGTGGGCGGCGGCGCAAAAGCGAGAGGCTCATCCGAGGCGCGCTCGTCATGGTAGCATGCATGATGGTTGCACATGCACCAGCCGGCCTGACCCGGGGCGATATTGTCGACGGCATTGAGTTTCCAGAACCGGCGACAGCCACAGCGGGAGCCAGCAGTACCAGGTGTCAGGTCAACAAAGTTGCAACCGCCACGCGGCATGGGAGAGAGGTTGCGGCTCGGCGCATTGTCTGTATATACGTCGAAGAGTTTGGAGGGGGAGTTGGAGAGAGGAGCGGCGGCCATGGCAGGTAATTGGGCTGCAATGGCATGCTAGGTATGTATCGGTATTGAGGGTGGTATAGCAATGTGTGTAGTGGTATTTGAGCGGGATTTTGCGGGCGGTTCGCGCGGTCGTCACGGCGTCGATTCATGAGAAGCTGGTGCGAAAGATGGAGGAGCTGATGACGGGCTATGCAGTCGGATAATGCGCTGGTGGGTGAGATGATTGCTGTGTGAGGAGGGCAATGTCTGGCGAAGCCGGTGTAGTCGGCCAGCAAGCCCATCTACAGCGCGCAGCTCATGGTTGCTGAGATGGGTGGAAGAGGAAGAAGAAGGGAGGTTGAGGTGGCGGCGCGAGCGTGGGGATGCCGGTTTTTATATTCAGCGGGCAGGTAGGAGTTCGGGATAGCGGCGGGGAGATTCGGCAATCCAGAGGACAGGGGTTTGCGAGGACGATGATGGGTTGAGGAAGAGGAGGAGAAGGAGAAGGCGAAGGCGGAAGAGACAGAGAGGTGTGGTCCCTCAGCCGACAAGGCTTACTGGTAGGAGGAGGAGGAGGAGGAGGAGGGTGGAGGGAAGAGGTGAAGATGATGGGCGGAGGGAGGGAGGGAGGAGGTGGTGGACGAGCAGGCGGGCCGCCAGCGTACCTTGTTAGCGGGTGGGCACAGCCGCCTTCCCCTCCAGGTCTCGAGGTCTCAGCTCTCCAGCTCTCCAGCTCCAGTAGCCAGCTCCAGTAGGTCTCTCTCCAGGCGACAGGGACTGCCAGCAGAGGTCGGGGGAGACCAAAATACCGCTGCGACAGGTATCCTTGGGTGCCCAACAGCGCGGACTGGCCTACCACTACTAGCCTACCGTACCTGCACTAATAAAGAGTACTAAGTACCCAATAACAGGTTCTACTAGGCAATTTTTAGGCACTAACATCAATATATCAAGACAGTCGTCACTATATCACCTCTATCATGTCGCCCAACCTCTTCTTGACATGCCACAGAAAATACCGCGCAAGATGCCCAAGTCGTGACTCGACAGCACGATACGACAAGGTGCCCGTCCAGCCAGGCAGAACAAACAAATCTTCTCAAGATCGTCGCCGCCGCTTCCCGCTCGCTCCCCAACCTCCACAACCATCCATCACCACCGTCCATCACCACCATCACCACCACCATCACCCCGGTCCCCAAGCCCGGACTTGCCCACACCATCCCGGGGAAGAAAGATGACAAGCGCAAGGAGCAAAAAGGGAAACGCCATGTCTGCGTGAGCCGCACAAGTCACTCGCAGCCGTTCTTCCCCGCCATTTGCCAGCATTACACCGCAGTTCTCTAGATAACTCCATACAGACATGGTGTCACATCTCCATACTCTTACCACTACCACCGCCACAACAACAACAACAACCCACCCGAGACAACTCTATCCACGCCATGCAACCTTCTCCAGCACGCCGTCATAACAGTCATGATGCAAGGCACACCCCATCATCTCACCAGCTTGTCCCCATCCGGCGGGCCAGCAAGACAAATTGTGGCGGCTTGCTAGGCAGTCATCATCACCAAACAGAGCATTAACAAAGGGAAAAAAAAAAACCGCCACGCAACTTGTCGTCACTACCAAGCACTAGTTACAAATAAGGGAACAAGAAAAAAAAACCAACCGGCGCAAGAACTTTTGGCCTCGCGCCGGCGCCGTCCTCGATGCGCTCAGTCCAACGTTGGAGCTTCTGTCTCTGCCTGTAACCCCCATCCCATCATCTGTGACTCAGAACCACGATAAACCACCGCCCCCGCCCCTTCCACTCAGCCCTCCAGCTGGAAAAGGATATCCCGTACGACAGAACTCGTAGATCTGCACGACGACGCAGCACGCCTCCAGAACTTGCCCAGGAGCTCGGTGGCGTTCACAAACGGTTCTTGTGTCTGCGCCCCCGGCCCCCAACTGCACGGCCTCATCAGAACACCCCGGTTTCGATGGAAATTGGCGCCGTGGATTTGCAGGCCTTCTTCTTCTCTTGTTGAGTCATATTTCAGTCGACATTCGCCAGCCATGATGGCCAGCACGCAACTATTTCAAGTCGCCAAGGCAGTGCGCTTGCGACGCCGTCTAATAGGCCCAAGTCCATCCTGTGCTACGAACAACAACTTACTGGGCACCAACAGAGTGGTACAAAACCTCGGTTCAGCAGCTTGCAAGATAAGTGAGGGCATTAGAACAAGTCATCTTATTCTTGAAAACAAAAATTGCCAAATAGGCTATATATGTGTGTGTGGCTCCCCCAATATCCCATCCAATCATTCACCCACCTAGCAAAGCTGGTGCGAGACAAGTGCATGCAGATGCGAGGATCAAGATGAAACGCCGCTGTTTACTAATGTACACGGCCAGTATCGGCCCAGTATGTATTCTTCGTGTTCCGTGAAATATCAAATGTGCCAGTTGTCCTCGGCATTCACGCCTCTCCCCAGCTCCCCATAGGTCCCTGAGGTGCAATCATGGAGCTGTTGCCGAGAGAGCCGCCAATGTCCCAGTAATGTCGAGACGACGTGCTGCTGCGTCGCGCCGACCGTCTGGTGCTCTGGCTGGCGCAGCTGCTGCGTGGGCGCACTGCAATCGGGCTGCTCGGAGCAATGGCCCTGAATGGCCGGCGCTCCATCGGCCGTGCCCGGGCAATGAGCGGGTGGTGCTGGCGCACGCGGGCTACGCGGGCCGCGGCATCCTGCATGCTCGTCGTTGCCAGGTGTGACGGCGACCCGCTGGCCGGCGAGTTGTTGCGTGATGTGAAGCGAGATATGAGGTAGCGGAAGACCAGTTTAATGTCTAGGTCCCGCTCCCACTCGTCCTTTGAGAAAAGGCTGCTGTCCTCGACTTCTTCGGGGGCCTTGCCAGGAATTGGAATAGGTTGTGTGTTACGGGCGAGGGAGGGCTGGAATTCGGGAGCAGAGGGCGCGCCGGTAGGAAGATCGATGCTGGCTGGGTCGGCGGCTTCAGGGATCATGGGGAGGCCAGCGTAGGGAAGTTGCATCTGCTGCATGCGTGAGTAGGTCGAAAATGCACCAGGGTGGTGCGGCGAGAGGTGGCTAACAAGGCGGCCCAGCTCGCGCGATACCGACTCGAGAATCCGCAGTTGCCACGACTCCTCGTTGAGTGACGTTGACGGCTGTGCCGGGTTGAGCTGTGAAGCACGCGGCGTGTTGGACAAGTCATCCTCTTCAACGACAGCTTCGCCGAGGAGGATGTCCAGCAGCCTCTCGTCAATGCCAAAAATATCCTTGACAACGGTGCGGGTGATACGGGCGAGGAAGCCATGGTCTTCGTTGGTCGCATCGTTGGTGTCATCATCGTCATGCCAAGTCATGTTGTCGTCGGACGTTTGAGACTGATGACGGCGATGCATGGAAACGAGTGACTTACGACGGCGCCTAGTCTCGCGCTGTACCTCATCGAGGAGTACACGGCTGTGTTCCAGGCGCCAGGCCTCAATCCGCTCTCGTTTGGCGGACTCTTGGGCCTCGGCAGCAGCATCCATCTCCACGTACGTGTCGTCGGCAGTGTCGACTCGTAATCTTTTGGGGTTGAAACGCTCGAACTGGTATATTTGTTCCTGCGCATCGTGACCCAGCGCGGGCCGATCGAGGCGGAATGAGCCCAGGCCATCATGAGCGGGGAAGAGAGGAGCGGCGCCGTGGAAGCTATCTCGGTGGGAGACGTTGTGATCGCCAGGTTGAGAGCGGAATTCAGGTAGATGGCTGTCAAGACTATCTAACTCGGCGTCTTCATCGACGGAGACATCGTCAATAGCGGAGGAGGCGAGCGACAGTCGAAAGTCGTCGGTATGAGCGGATCTTGGGGCAGTATGGAGGCTGGCTGGGCCACGCGAGCGACCTGGTGTATCGACCGAGCGTTCAGTTTCGCTGAGATATGAGGCGGTGGTGACTTCTGTCGGAGGAGAAAAGAGCACCCATGATGTCTGGGACTGGTCGGGCTCCCTGTCCTGGAGGGCTGTGGGAGGCTCCGGCGTGGGCTCAACAGCGGCAGCTGGGCGGGCAACTCGCTGAACGGGCAGCCGCGTAGGTTGCTGAAAGGCCATGGATTCGTCGGCAGCACTATCGGAGCGCCACGTCTATGTGAAGAAGGGTTCAGGAATGGGTGTGGCCTGCGAGGTTGGTGATACGGGCGATGAGCACGAGATGACTATATGGTGTATGGCGTCGAGCGGTGGGTGCGAGTGACGAGACAGATAAGGCGTGATGGGGCGAGGTCGGACGGAGTCGGAGCGCCGGCGCCAGCTCGGGGTTCGAGACAGGGTGCTTGGCCTGTAACGTCACGCGCTGCAGCGTCGAAAAGACAAAAATGATAGGGGCAGGGTGAAATGAATGATGAGAGGAAAAAGGAAATGAAGGAGATGGATGATGGATGATTTGGGACTGGGCTGGGCCAGGTTTCCTTTTGTTGGGGACGGAAGGCGTCAGACTGCGTCGAGGGGCTGGCTGGAGGGGGACACAGCACAGGGTGGGTGTAGATCAAGTGAGGGTTGAAGCCATAGATCACCTGGACAGAGGACACAGTGGCGGACAAGATGACAAGATGTGGTAAGAACGAACTAGATCGGCCGCCCAGTGCGCCCACACAGCGCACTCGTTACAGCGCCTTGCCTTACTGTGTTACACACCCCCGGCCCCCACATTAATCCATCATCACCACCCAACTTCAACTTCAACTTCATCAACCACCAACCATCAACCATCTTCCTCCCTCACTCCAATCCCCCCTCAAACCATGGCCACCAGAAGCAGCGCCGCCCGTCTCCGGCGCACCTTTCGCTACGCCGCCGACACCCCCTCCTCCGACTCCGACTCCTCCCCCTCCGCCATGGACGAACAAGGTTACCCCCATCCCGTCCCCTCCCCCCCTCCCTCTCTACTGACACCGCCTAGAACAAGAATCCTACATCCGGCACCTCGCCGACCGCAACCGCGCCCAAAACCTCCAGACCACTCACATCCTCCTCGCCATCCCCCTCCTCGCCACCATCCCCTACCTCCTCACCGCCAACGTCACGCTGCCCACCGTCCTCGCCCTCTCCTCGCTCGCCGCCACCGCTTACCTGCTGCATCGCCTGCCCCCCGCCGTCACCGGCCTGCACCCGCTCGACCGATGGGCCGGCACCGGCGGCGTCGCCGGACACCGCGGGCCGCTGGACACCGCCCTCCCGTACCTCAACGGCCTGCTCGCGGGCCTGCTCGCCTTCTGGGGCGCCGCCGTGGCGTACAAAGCCAGCCGCTTCGACGGCGGTGAGGTGAGCGGACCCCTGGCCTGGCCCGTCATGTGCAACTTGCCCGTCGCCGTCTTCGCGGTTGTCCTGCTCGCCAAGGTCGTCATGGCCGGCGTCGACCCGGAGAAGGAACTCTCCGCCCTGAGATATGATTATAAAGGCGCTTAAACTGCCACCAACGCCACCCGGATAATGTCTAATGCGCATAAGATTAATGTGCTTCTAACACCAACGTCTGTCTATCTCTTCATACGTTTTCCCATTCACTCGCGTAAAACGCCGTGGGCTAATGCGTCGCCTTTCTACACTTGATTTCGTTGCTTGTACTGTCTTTTTGCTTCGCGCAATGACAATTCCCGTCATAAATTTGGGCAAAAAAAAAACCCCCCCCAGAATCCCACCTTTCCATTCTGCGTACAAAAGAGACGTCCGGGAAAGAAAAACGGCGTTCGCTAACAGGCAACGATTACATATCGATCGAATCTGTAAACCGTAATAAGCCGTGGTTTTTCAACACACCATCTACACCCTTCGGTGGTCGTGGGAAAGGGTTCGTCAGTGGGCTCGTGTCGGGAGAGTCAGTCGATTTATCCATGACAAGCGCAAGGCCGTGAGACTTGACGGCATCCACGAGCGCAGGGACCGAGTCCTGCTCCGAGTTAGCAAAGCCGTTTCCAACCGTTCCAAGATAAGCATACCAAAAGGCGCGAGTAGCATATTAGACCCATAAAGTTGTTGCTCTGGGCAATTCTGACTGCTTCCTTGATCGATGTGCTGCGTCGTCCCTGCACATTCGCCGCTGCTGACAGCGACTCAACCTCCTCTCGGCCGAGGTCATTGCACAGAAAAACAGGAAAGTTGGGCTGCTTCCAGTTGAGCGTCGTGCAGAGGCTCGCATTGTAGCTGCTGAAGGCAATCGAGCGCACGACCTGCGACGAGTGCGACTGCGCACGCTGGGCTCTTGCATGGTCAAACACAACAGTCAGAATGGCGTCCACGTACTCGTTAACTTCCAAGACAGGGCCCAGCGCAAGAGCCTTTTCCTCTTCAGCCGTTGGGTAGAGAATCTGAAGGTTGGCGTGTACACTCTGTGGCAGGATCACCAGCGCTTCCTTAAGTGTGACACCAGCCGTTGCCAGCACGTGGTAAATCTCGGCAATGTTCTCAACCTTCTTCTCGGGCAAGCTAGAAAGATCAGATCGGCTAGCACTCCGCGCCGTTGTCGTCTTGAATTGGGCAAGAGTCAGACGGCAGACGGGTATGTCGAGGCAACCACAGTCGATAGTCCACTGCGGCCAAATCACAGGGATACCATCACTCGTATACTGCACAAATAGTCGAACATAATCGCCAGAGAGACTTGACCCCGTGACCACAGCGTTGGTGGGCTGGTTAAATTGGCTAGTGGCCTTCCAGTACGTCTCAAAATCGGTGATTTCCAGAGGCTGTCCCTTGAACGGCTTGATAACCTGTGTGTTGAAACTAATTTGGCCGATCGCCCGAAGACGAGGGTCAAACAGCGGCAGACAACAAGCCGTGCTTCCCTGATGATTCTTGAACGTGCTCGATAACGCAATAGTCTTGGCGATTATTTTGGCTCCATACGTGGGAAACACGTCAAAGTCGAGCGAAAAGGTATCCAGATTGTCCACTTGGAAGGAAACTATGCGGGTATCCTCCTGGATGGGTAGGATAATGTTCTTGGGAATAAGTTCCGAGTTCTTAGACGAAATCGTAAGTCGAGCGGCCGGGTATTTCCCGTCTTGGAAAAAGACAACAGGCTGTTCACTAGCATCCTCAAAACTGATCTGAACCACAGTCTTCGTGTCAAGGAAATTATGTCCGTATCGTCGCAATGGAATGATCGGTGGCGGAAGCTCCAGAATGGGAATAGCATCAGGATCTAGAGTCATTGGTTGAGGAGCACTGCTGCTGCCCATGGGTCCCAGTGACGGCTGTGCCACCAAGGGACTGGCCCGAGGCCGGTTGTTAAACGGGGTGAGGAGCTTCATACAAGCCAAATGGCCTTCCCAAGCCGCATAGTACATGGCAGGGAGATCCTTCTCATCCACAATGCTGGCATCTGCGCCAATCTTGAGGAGTGCCTGGAGACAATCCACGCTGCCTTCGCTGGCAGCATGTACTAGAGGAGTCCATCCATAGAGCTTGTCAATCTGGTCCAGGTCCGCCCCAAATTTCTTGAGTAGCAGCAAGAGGTCAGGAGACTGGCCTGAGCGAGCAACCAGATGTTGAGGGTACAGGCCCTCTGCGTCGGGCAGAATATTCGCTCCGTGCTGGAGTAGCAACTCAACAACAGGTCCAGAGCCGTGTTCGCAGGCGAGGTTCAGCGGCACGTGGTCGGCGTCAGAAACAGGATCGATGCGAGCAGACTTGGCGAGTAAAAGCTTAACGCACTCGAGGTGTCCATGAATAATGGCGTGTATGAGAGGGGTAAAGTTGTCGTGGTCAATGAGGTCAATCGTCTTGATGTTTGCTGCATCTTGTTAGCCTCATCGGGGCGCAGGTACGTGAGGTACTAACCATCCAAAAGAGCTTCCAACATGCTGAGCCGACCGTGTAAACTGGCATAGTGCGCGGGAACACGGCCGTATACATCGGTTCGGTCAACGGGAACCCCAGCCTTCAATCCCCATACAAGCACGTATTCCTTGCCATAAATTGTGGCTTGATGCAGGCAATTCCGCTCGTTTATGTCGTCATATGAATGTAGGTCGACAAGACCAGTATCGAGTAGCGTTTGAAGCGAATCACGAGGAGCCTCGTTAACGGCACCGAGGAATGTGCGAGTTACTCTGTCCACCAGCAGATTATGGCCCTCCTCGGCGCTGGATGCTGACTGCATCTTGGTCAGGAGCTCCTTCAGGTTGTCCACGTTGCCAGTAATGACAGTCTCGAGAAGGAGGGTGTCGGCGTCGCCCTCATCCGTGCCCATAAAATGCTGACTTGTGACGACATGTCCGGACGCCTGAAAGTTGACTTGGATGCCATCTGACCAGGCGCCGAGCTCTTGTAAACTTGTCGTAGCTTGGTCCGACAGTTCGCTTATTACAGTGGCATTGAAGAATGGCTGTACCTCGACAGCCCTTGACAAGTACAGCTCCTTCGTTTTCGATTTTGACGTCTTGTCCCATTTCTTGAGGATTTTGGAGAAGGCGGTGCCGTTGATTTCGACAAACTGCTGCAGTTTGCTCAGGTCGGTGGCGAACTGTTGGAAGCCTTCTTCCAAGGTTGTGAATTTTGACGAGCGTCTTGAGATGCCTTGGCGGGATTGGATGACTTTTTTCTTGTCGAGAAGGGTCTTGAGTCGAATTTTGAGCTGCGCAATGTTAGGGCAAGGCGTGGGGAGCTGCGACGTTGAGCTTACCTCTGCCTCTTTTTGCAGGTAAAAGGCATTGACCTTGTCCAGCTCTCGTTCCTACTCTCGGTTAGAGTTGTACATCAGCAGGATCGAAATACATACTAATTGGAAGAAGAATGTGGCTTTGTTGGCCTGGAGGGCGGCCTGCGAGTCGGCGAGGGTACCTGTCCGTTGGCCATCGTGCTGGGCACTTAACGTAGGGGTCGCTGAGAGCTTTTTGATGAGCTGCGAACATGTTAGCGATTATCCACATGGGTAGACTGAGAAAAGATTTTGTAGCAACATCCGTATGCTAGTCTGAGCTGACAGGTGACCAGGGAATCACTTCCTTGGCCTCTGCTACGACACCCGCAGAAAGCGGATTATCTACGCACCTTTTTTAGAGCTTTGTAATTTACAAAGCTTGCCGCATATTCTGGTACTTCGAGCTGGCGCTTCTGAATTTGCTTTCCAAACTTCCTATATCGCACAGCATAAGCGGTCGAAATTAGGGTGGTTTTGCACAATAGTTCACGCAGAGGCTGCTCTGTGTCGCGACTTCAAGGGGCGGGTGAGCTTACATGGTGTATGTAGGAGCCTATGCCCTTGCGCGCGGGGAAAGTTTCGCGTCTGTGTGAAGAAGACGTTAAAGGATAGCGTGAGACCTGCGTAGGTGCAAGAAATAGTGTGTTGAGCTGAGTAGGTCGGTGACGGCGAGGAAAACAAGTCTCAGTAGCGTGAGAGAGAGCTCTTCATGACAGTAGGAGGAGTTGTTAACCAGGGTCTTTGGTGGGGTGCATGTGCCGGCAAGAGGGTAAAATGAAGAAGGAGCTGGTCACCAGAGATTAGCGTCCACGTGAAGCAGCATGCAACTCCGTGAAGCTGCTCCGGACCTTGCGGCGGCTGGCACAGGTGCGAGGCCGGGATAGCGAGAGCTGACTCAAGGGGCGTGTGAGTGGCGGCACTCGGGTAGGACGCAAGGACGGCAGGTGCTGTGTCGGTGCCTGACCTGGGATGAGGCGTTATGTTCGGGCACCGTCGCGCCGGGGAGCCTGAGGATGCCGGTGCAGCGCGGTGATGTAGCCGTGAGGAGGGCTGGTGAGGAGGATGTCGAGCCAGTAACAGCCGTGCAGCAGCCTTGATTTCGGGTCAGGTGGCGTGTGCTGCGAGCCTGGTACTTCTGTTTGGTCGGCAAGCTTCGACACACAGCTGGCCGGATGCGTTTGAAGCTGGCACCTTATTGGAAGGGCTTGACAGCAGAACCAGGGTTCTTCGAGGATGTACAGCTGTGGCCGGGAACCTGTAGCAGGGAGCCCGGTGACGATAAGCGATGGTACATGTAGTTGCCAGAAGTGTTGTTCCTGCAGGGCTCGAGTTCTCTGATATGTCAAGCAGGACGATGGCCAAGCTCAGGGCGGGGCCAAATCTCTGTATATTTCTTTGCAGTAATAAGAGAGGGAAATAGTGACAAACTGAGGGGACAGGCCACGGTTTCGACGGGGCCGTTAAGTTCTAGCTAGGGCGCCATTCACATAAGAAGTTTTGAAGAGAGGGAAGGGACGGGTGAAGCGGCAAGACTTGGCTCGGAGGCACAGCAGGCTGGAGCAGTGCCAATTCGGTGGCTGAGGGTTTACTCAGGCGGACTCTCCCCTGGCTATTGTGGAATCGAATTTCCGGCCTATTGCTCTTGGACGAATGCAACAGTTGGTCGTTTGGTTGCATTTGCCTACTGTCCGTGGGACGAGGCACGAGGAGGGTTGTGCACTGGGCGTAATGGGATGTGTTTGTTGCGGATCTCATCCCACTTTCCTATGTGGGTGGATGTATTAGTGAGAGAGGAGCTCCGGGAGAAGAAGGCCAGGATACCAGGGTGAAAAGATCTTTCCGGAGTTTAGCCGTCTAGCAGCTCCAACCAAACATTTGGTATTTAGGTGTTAGAGCACTATGCTAGTTTCTTCCCTAGCTCGTCGGCTTCCTTCTCTTGCTGCCCCGATGCGGCCAATAGACGCGCATGTTGAGGCCTCGTGCTCGTGCCACAGGCGTCAAGAGGTTCAACTCCTGGCCCTTGTCCCAGTTCCAAAAGCGCCAACTCTATTTCTCGAGTCGCAGACTGACTGCTCTGTGCAGTGTTGTTCTACCTATTTCTAGCCAGGAGCCACATGGTGGTGATATGACTTTTATGCAACCCCTCACTGGTCGCTGCCGCCAAACTCCGACCGCGCAGCTGGTAACGAGGTAGTCTCTCGAGACAGTGCATATCCAGCTGTTGATGCTCCGATGGTGGAAGGCCCATCATCGTGACACTAATTCAACTGTGCGACGTCGCACGAAGCCATTCCCCTCCAGCTCCCCCGCGTCCCACCAGTTTACTTCCCCAACTGTACATGGGCCAGCTATGAGTGAGGCATGACACAATAGATCATGCAAACTGAGACCAAGTAGAAGCAAGAAACTTGATGAGAGATACCTATTCGATTCAGTTCACGCATGGCTGTGCTATTGAGGAGTAGAAAAGGCTCGTCGGTCAATCTGTCGAGAGCTCACACGGCTATAACATATACAAAACGTGCCTCCCACGATGCGCGCCGGCTTCTACGCTGTACTGTTCGTAGCATATTTATTTCTTCTTATCCCCAGTCTCTTCAGCCTTAGTTGACTCGCCGAGGCTGTCCGCCATGGCCTCGGCGGTCGCCTTCTTGACGCGCTCCGCCGCGTCGTCGCCCTTGGTTGCGCTGCCAGCTTTGTCCTCCTTGGTATCCTTCAGTTTTGTTTCCTTGGCTTCCTTCTCATCTTCGCTGTCGCCTAGGCTAAACGGATCATTGTCCGTGATGGGCTCAGGCTCAACAGTGGACAGTGGCTGCCACTTGCTGGCCTTGCCCGGAGCGGCGGCCGGGCTGTCTTTCGGGGGCACTTTCGGTGACGAGTCGTACATGTTAATCTCTTCGGGGCCTTCCTTGAAACCGACTCTACGACCATCCGGTCTTGGCGACTTCGATGGAGGAGGAGGTCGATGAAGACCCTGGTTCGATAGCGGGTAGTTGGTGGGATCTGCGACGTGTTAATTTACTGCTGGGCTACACAGGATGTCAATACGCTACTCACGTCCATCCGATGAAAATCGTATGCCAGCAAAATCGTCACTGAGAACTTGCGGGTCGGCATCGTATCGGTCGTAGTCTCCGCTACGACGACTGGACTCCCCTTGGCGTCGAAAGGGTTGGCCCTCGCTCTGCGTGCGCTCCTCCGTCTCATCGAAGCTATCTTCCAGCTTCTTTCTTATCCCCGCAATCCAACCATTAACCTTTGTTTGCGTGTCGAGGAATCCCTTGCGAAGGTTCTCCCGAATGACAGGGAGGTCGTCGTCGAGAAAGCTGTGCTCGCGGTCGTCATCTTGGGGTTGACGCGACCGGCCGCCGCGGTTGAGGCTCGAGGTCCGAGCCTCGTATGCTCCAACATTGTCGTAGTGCTCAGCAAGCTGTCTCGCGTAAAGCTCATCGGCTTCGACCTGGGAGATCGGCGCTTGTCCCTGAGGACGAGGAGGGCGGGCGGGCGGCTGCTCCTCTGGTTCGTTCTTTGCGGCTTCTGGGTCGGTCATTTCTGCAGCAGCGCGTCAGTCGATTTCAGTTCGAGTTATTTAAATAGCCAAGGACTGACCTAGCAAGGCGTTGAACGCCGGTTCAACATTTCCGCCGCTAGCTCTCAGGACAGCCTTGATAACACCCTGGTCAACTGACGGAAAGGCTTCCTTGAGGATGATTTCGTTCTTCTGAGCTTCCGACATGGGACGAGGAGGCTTGGCAGGCGGAGCTTCGGCCTCAGTAGGAGCTACATTGTGAGCTTCGCCAGCGGGGGGTTGGCCATCAGGGGCTGTTGGTCTCGCCGCAGCGGCAGTTTTTGTAGGTGTAGCGGTCGCATCGTTGGCGACGATACTCGTGTCCTGCACGTCATCATCGTCCATCTCGAGGGGGCGAGCTGTGGTAGGTGATTCGGGGATGTTATCTGCGGTCAGCTTGGACGGCTTTCCCTGCAAAACTTATCAGTCTGACAGGTTTGAAAGTATGGGGTACTGCTGACTCTCACCGTCTCTGTTGCAGAAGACGCCATCTTGAGCCCTGGTCAGTGGTTCCTGGTTGTGGCGCAGCTGGACTGTTATGAGGCTACTAAGTTGTTGACGCAGATGCTAAGCAGAAGTGGTCGCTATACAATGATCGCTGCTAGCCATGTGCTGAAAAAGCAGATATCGGATGATTTCTTGTCATCCGGACTTGGTCAGGGTCAGGGTGTCATAAAGAGGCGAGGGGTCAAGTCAAGTAGCTGGCCGCGACAACAATGACGTGCCCCACTGACGAAGACGCCCCAGCCACACTTGATTCGCCACATTCGAGACAAGCACAGCTCGATCATTTCGGGGCGCAACCTGCTTTCTAACCTACCTAACCTGTCCTTGTGGGCATCAAGAGGTAGACGTTATGGCCTTCCCTTCATACACTATACAGATACCCCATCGGCGCTTTAATGTTTCTCTTTTGAAAGGTTGGGCTTGTTCCGTCCTTGCAATTCAGGGGCATTAGGTCAAGCTGTTCCGCCAGAGGCTTTACCCGGCTCGTCCAGCCGGGGACTGCTTCGAGAAAGAGCTCGTAATCATGACGATCCTCGATTTCGAAGGCATGCTTGCCATTTCGTCGCAGTCCTTGCTCGATCTTCCAGTTGAACGCGACAACGAGAGCTTCAGCAAAGCTGGCCAGCACAGTGTATCGAAAAATATCGGGATCTTTAGGGTCTTCGATCTGAGACAGTCGCCACGATGGCTCGGTGTGGAAGAAGAAGTATGTGGATTCGTAGTCTAGAAGGGTGAGTTCACCGTTGCATAACTCTTCGTAGAGCCGGTAGAGAGAGCAGAGCGGCGTGTCGCGGAAGCAGAACAAAGGGATGGATCGGAGTTGCAAGAAGTTGTGTTGCAGTATGGACTCGCTGGGCAGGGGATCTGCTGCCCTAGCGTTGGCCAGAAGCACATCGTGGGTTGGTGGGGGCGGGTTCGGCTGGAAGTGCCAGGGGATCGGGTATAGGAGCTTCCAGAGCAGTTTCCGGCGGCCTGAGCACTGTCTCCGAATCCGCCTTAGGGATTCGCGCGCTCGCAAAGGAGTATGGTAGGGTTGGCGCCTCATGGTCTGTCTTAGCTGATGTTGTGCAGCTTCCAGATTGCGGGGTGTGGCCAGCAGTATTGGATCAGAAGAATATCAGCAGAGTACAGTGCAGTGGGTGGGTGGTGGCCTACAGTTCACAGAACAAAGATACACACAAAATACATAAAACAACTAAGAGAGATGAAACACCGGAGACATTCGAAATAGCCAAGATGTAGAAAACGGCAACAATAATTGCAATACGGAGGACATGTAAAGTATGAAAGATAATTGCAATACGTAGGGCATGTAAAATACCAAAGGTATCAAAGAGCTGAGAGCCTAAACAGGGGATAAATACAACCAACCCACTGTAGGATTAGGTAATCCAAGCCTCGCTGCCTTCATTCACTCCTGTTACTTAGTCCTCCAGTTCCAAATTCTCCATGGTGGAAGCCAAAGTTTCCGTCTGTGCCTGAGCAACTGCCGCTTGGGTGTGAACCTTGGGCATATCATCACCAGAGCCCCAGTCAGAGGCCGACTCAGCCCGCCCAGATTGAGCGGAGAAAATAGAGGCGTGGCCTCTGCTGGACTCGCTGTCCTCCGACGACCCTTGCCGGGCACGGCGCGTCGATGCGCTTTCGTCAGCCTGGGGGTCGACGGCCGAGGGGTGCTTCGGGACCAGCAGTGGCTCGACGAGGTCATTGTCGTCAGGGTCGTACACGTCCTGGTTATGGCCGGCGCCGCCAGCCAAACACATGATCGCAGTGACTGCCCATCGGAACACGAGCATGACGAAAAGCTTCTGAGCTGTTTCGTAGTCCGCAACGGTAATGCTGCAGGGATGGCCGTTTTTGAGGGGAGTGCCCTTGTATTTGCCCTTGACGACAAACTCACACGTCCGAAACGCCTCGGATTCGAATTCCGGGGTCGGAGCAAACATAGCTTTGAGGTCCTTCAGCTCCATTTCAAACATTTTTGGCTCTTTCCCCGCCTCCTTCGCCTCTTTCGCCTCTTTCTCTTTCTTCTCCCTTTTTGCTAGGCGACCATTCTTGAAGAGCCATTGGCACGTCATGTCAACGGCGTAAACAACTTTTTTGTCTTTCAAAGTCTCCCTAATGCCGACCAGTCGAAGGGCAAAAAGACCTCTGTCAAAAAGGTTGTGAAGATAGCTATTGAGAGTGATCACATTCCACTCAGTATCAAACGACTTAGCTAAGCCAAGTAGCTCTTTGGCCCTGGTCGCAAAAGCATCTCCAAAGAGAAGGTAAACCATGTAAAACATGGAGTTGAGAAATTCAACAGCACCCGTGCTGCTGTTGATGCTGATCCCTCTTTTCTTTGCCGCTTTCCGAGGACGGGAGGCGCAGCCGGTTCCGTGAATTTTCCGACTTCGGATTCGGCAGCTTCGACGGCCTCGGCAAGACCCGTGCGAACCGGAGGCTTGCGATCAGCGATCGTCCTCAATTTGTGACTTCCAAAGGCTGTTTTAGGTCAACGTCAGCAAACGATATCAAGGCCGGGATGTGAGGGTGCAACCTACTATGACAGGCGAACTGTCTAGCATCGTCATAGAAGAACTCGGCCAGTTTTTCATTGTGTCTCAGCGCATCGAGACCTTCCTCACTCATGACAGTCAAAATGGCCTGACTATAGGTGTTCAGTCCTTTCAGCGGCACCGTAGAATCCTGGGCTCGTTTCTTGTGCTCGCCCTCGAGTGATATGAGCTTGCCCAATCTATCTCGAAACTCGAAGTCCTTCCATTCTGAAACTGGCGGGAAGATGTACACCTGCAGAACTGGATCGTTCTTGGTGTCTGGAAGGGGGTGACTCGATGACATGTTGTCTTTCTGGGTAGGGAAGGAGGAGAGAGATGTTGAGACTTCTGGAGGTGTTGAGACTTCTGGGAGATGTTGAGACTTCTGGGAGAAAAGAGGATGGGGGAGTCTCTTATTAAATATCTACTCACGGGAGGAGTTTTTGTGAATAAGTCAGTATGTACAGGTAGAGAGGGTTGTGAAAAACGTCCTACAAGCCATTCACTTAGAGGTGACAAGCCATTCGCTTGAAGGTAACTTCACTGTCTGAGTATGGAGGCGGCTGTTGAGTATAATGATTCTTGTGAAAAAAAAAAAAAAGCTGTCCTTCTGTCTTTATCGTATTTATTGTTTCTATTGTCTTTATTTGCCTTCTTGTCCCTTAGTGTCTCTATCATCATTATCATCTAACTCTGCTTCCTTTTCTAAATGTGAAGAGATGGGCCGAATGGGCTGCTGAGGTCTATCAGGCTGTCCACGGCCACTGTTTGTGTTATTCGTAGTTAATTGAAGATGTCACTTTTACTGTCACTACCCTCTCTTCTTGTTGAGTCACGAACCAATCGGGACAGCAAACCGCCCATTAGGCCATATTCACTTTCCCCCCATCGCCTTGATGCGGAAGTTCTAGAAGTTTGACGACATGTAAAATGGCAGACAGTAAAATATGGCAGCGGTATCGGCAGCGGTATTGTTAAAAGACGGCAGCGGTATCGGCAATCAAGTGACTGCTCGAGTTCTCCCGTTAAAGTCTGTAGCAAAGTTGGCAATTCATGTTGTTAGGAGTTTCCGCCGAACCAGCGAGGCATCCATCGCGCTATACAAACGGTCAAAGGTTTAAAAAAGAAGAAGAAGAGTATATGCCACGCCAAACATTAATTCAGCGGCCCTAATAAATAATATTTAATTCGACACCGACAAGATAAAAGGAGCGGCCAAGCCAGCTTACATGACCTTCTCCAACACAAGGACTGACAGACTCTCCAGCAAAGCAATCCCAGAGCAACAAAAGCAATAGACAGATTGCGTCCCAACAAAATGGTAACCGAGACAAAAATCTGGCCGCGTGACCTGCCGCCCATCTTCTCTGAAGATGACATAGTGCCAGACATGTACGTTCCACCACCACTGACCAGCGCCTCCTCTACTGGTCTTGTCGACATGGTACCGCTTGTGCGAAAAATCTTCGACGCTTATCACCACATTCCAGTGCCTCGAGATCTGAAAATACCATGCTCCTGGAGTCCCACCGCCAGAGGCACCAAGTGTGCAACATTTTGGATGTACGGTTTGTTGTACACCATGAGCCCCGAGGCATTGGAGTTCCTGATTGAGAATCCCGATATGCTTGAGCTCGTGTGCGACAATGCAAAGCCCTTTCTCCTTCTCGGCTCCGGGAACGCGGGTGTAGAGCACTATAGCTCGCACAAGAACCTCTCTTGGGAGTTCTTCTACCGCCCGTGCAAAACAGGTGTCCGTCTCCCCCCCCAACCCTCCTTCTCACGCATGTCCGAGACGCCGGCTAATCGTCTTGAGATCCTTGCAGGTTGGTTTTGACTATGTATGCGCAATCTCCCACAAGATGGGTTGCACGAGGCGGACCCCCATCATCCCACCGTTCTCCGTGGGCAGCCCCGGCTCGCAAAAGCTGCTCGATGAGCTCAACTTCATCCCCGGCGTCATGTTCTGCCACGACATTGCTGAACGCCTCCGGGTTCTGCTCCGCCACGGAATTGCCCTGGAAATCGAGAACAGCATCACGCTCACTCCGTACCTAAGCGCGCTGTTCGACGAGGGGTACCTGGGTCTCCGCCCCCTCGCCATCACGAGGTCTGAGCCCTGTGACACCCCGTTCGGCACTTACACCAAGCGTTTCGTGCATATCTCCGTGCACTGGATGCCAGTGTTACGCATGCACCCAAACACACTCGTCGGGGGCGGTACGAACCGTAAAGAGCTCAAGTACCGCCTCGAGCCGACCGGAGGGTACGAACAATACAAGGATATGATGTTCGAGACGGACGCCATCACCAAGCAAACCATTCCCGACGGCTACGAGTTCTATGTGGGCCATGATAACTACCAAACCGCCGAGAACATGTTCGTCCTGCTGGCATATCGCTGGTCGATAACCGTGGCTTTATCCTTGGCGGGATCGTTGGGAATAGGCGAGGATATGGAAGATATCTTGACGGAGTGGGAGGAGGTTATAGAATACGAAGGCCAAAGCGAGGAAGAGTCCAGCTCAGAGTAGCCAATTGCTGGAAACCCGAGGGCTAGTATTCTGTGTCTTAGCTATTTAGTACGAGAGACGGCAATGAAAGTAATGTTAACGTATTTCGCACAGCTGTAGAATCGGTTTGATTGGTAGGGAAGCTTATATAGCGCTGTATGAGTTTAGAAATCCTGTACATCACGTCACGGCCAAAGACTTGCTTGTCAGCTAGCATTACACATTGACTTGATCCATTGACGCTTATTTGACTATCAAACCCTATACAGACGCCACCTTCCTCGCAAGCACGAAAAAAAACGAAAACAAAAACACCTCCCTTAAAATTCGGCCTCAACGCCCAATGAAAACCTCAGACAAAGCTGACTTGCGCGAAGCTGCTGTCAAACTTTCGAGTGGAAAGAAAAAAGAGAGAAAAATGGTCAAAAGTGTACAACATGCGGATGTGTCAGATGTGTGTGTATTCTTTGTCATTTGTCTCTGTTGAGACAAGATGCCTTGGTGGTGAATTATTCCGTCTATATGCATGATGCTTCAAAGGGACAGGTAGAACAGAAAAGGGGGAAATGAAATGCGAGTTGATGCTATTGCTGCTGCTGTGTGGTTCCAAATCGACTCCGAAAAGTGTATGCCGAGAGATGTATGTAAAACACGAAACGTTGCCCTGGCTGAAACACAAAACTCCGAAAATGCCATGATCCTGATCGGGTACAGGGCTCGCTTATGGACGCATACTCCATTGCGGCTTCAGCTGGTCGCCGAAATTGCTGCTGGTGAAGACGGTATCGCCAGGCAGACGGCTGACACGGCCGGCGCCACTTCTGATGGCATCTAGCTGCACAGCCGAGATGCCACTGCGGTTGCTTCTGATGCTCCCTGCGTCGCTCATATCACCGTCACCCTTGAATTTCTTGGGCGGTGCAAAGTCGAGGCCGGTAAACGTGGACGACTTGCGGAGCAAGTGTGGGCTAGGAAGGGGAGCGAGATCGTCAAAGGCCGTGACGAGAGGAGAAGCACCGGCCTGGCCTGGCTTGTATGGTCGACGTTCGCCCAAAGGGCTCTGGCTACGCCCAGCAGCTTGGTCTTTGAACAGTTCAGGCGGTGCAAAATCCATAGCGTTCAGGAGCGCCGTGTCGTCTCTGAGTTTGGAGGGAGTGGGTAGCGTATTGAGGGCGGCTGGTGGTGGGAGCCTCTTCTTCGGTGGCTGGCTGAACTGGCCATGCGAGCCCGCACGCATTCTACCACGTCCTCCAGGCAGACTCATGCCGCCTATAGAACCCGGGCCACGTGATCGTCCAGGACCCGGAAGACCTCGACGGGCACCTCCAGGAGGCGGTGTCATCGCCCGGCGAGTAACGGGCTGGGCATACGGCATGACAAAGGCATTACTGTCAGCATCGTAATAAGCCGCGTCGCCAAGGTAGCCAGCGTTGTAGTCGTCGTGAGGCTCTGCCTGGCCAGGCAGAGGCGGTGCATCGGCATAATCCTCAAAGTACTCTTTGTAGAAAGATCGGATACGGTTGGCGCGGTACTCCGGATCCTCAGACTGCGTGACTTCGGCGGGCGGTAGGGGCACAACGCCTATGGACAGTCTCTTGGTCGCTGGCTGTGGAACTCCTAAGCCCTCATCCATATGGCCTTGCTGCATCTCATCGACCACATAGTTCGTGTCTTCATAGTACTCTGTTGTCTGAATTTGAGGGTAGGCGTCGTTGTGGTCATCATAGACTACATGACTGTTATCAATCGCATGGCTATGCCTCTCTTGTGTAGGCAGCTCGACGTCGAGGTCCAGACCTTGGTTATGGGGGTTCTGATGACTATCATCACTAAGCTGGGCGATCCCAATACTAGGCTCTTGATCCACTGTGCCAGAAAGCTCAAAACGGAAGTTATTGTCGATGGGGAGGCCGGTTTGGGGATCTTTGGCAAGAGCAGCGGGAGGAGAAGGAATATCGGGCATTTCATAGACGCTCTGGTCGTCCGCGTGAGCATCATGAACGGTACCGATCTCGGGAACAATTGCCCGGACAGGTATATCCTTGTCGGAAAGGGGAGCTGGCGCGTCAGTGTGTGCCATGTGAACAGGCTGCGGTTGTTCTGGAGTAGCAAACGGGTCTGTCGCAAGAGGAGACTGCGGCTTGGAGTATGAGCGGGCAGGAATGTTGCTGGCAAAAGACTGGTGTTTGCTGCTTATTGGAGAGTATGGGTCTCCTGGAAACGATCGAATAGAGGAGCCATCGCCACCAGAGTAGAGAGGCACAGTATGGTACGGATCCTGGCGGTTATGATACGACTTGGCCAAGGAATGAATCGACTCCTTCGACTGGTTGAGATCCGGCGGTAAAAGATATGGCGAAGAAAGATTCATATCCATAGATAACTGTCCAGGCCGGTGCTGCTGCTTTTCGCCGCCGGCACCAAACATGGCCGTCATTCGCTTTCCCTTGGATGGGGGTTCGTCCAGGCCGTAGTCGAGATTAGTCTCTCGGTATTTGGCGTCCTCCATGTGCATGCGTTTGACACTTCGTCGGTGGAGAAAGAAGAAGGTGATTGCGGCAGCAACAACAGGAATACTATGTTCTA
This sequence comes from Cordyceps tenuipes, assembly GCA_025583755.1. Lineage (NCBI taxonomy): Eukaryota > Fungi > Ascomycota > Sordariomycetes > Hypocreales > Cordycipitaceae > Cordyceps > Cordyceps tenuipes. Next base: position 72,180 of record JANZYN010000089.1, on the reverse strand, counting down.
TCAGCAACGAAGGAAGGAGATGTGGATTTCGTCATATCTTACATGACTCCGAGGGCGATAGCCAAGTTCGTAGCATTGGGGCTAATACCACGGCCGCATGTCTCGTTCTTTGAGCAAATTCGGCCTTCATCCGCTCTGCGAACGATGCGGGACAAGAGACTGGGCATTTTTGAAGCAACTTGGCGAGCTAGGTTGCTGTGTGGTGAAGCAGTGCCGGGGCTGTGTTGATGATTATCCATGGTGAAGAGCGCTCAACAAAGCGAGCTATGACAGATAGGATAATATAGGGTGAATTAGATCAAGAGTTGAGCATGCATTTCCGGCGATTGGGGAGAGATTGCAGTTGAGGGCGAAAGACGGAGGCGAAAGACGAAGTGGGAAAAAAAAAAAAAAAAAAAAGAGTCGTGTTGTTCCTCGTCAGGTGGTGAGAACTGTGTGTACCACCAGGAACAATGTTTGAAGAACGGGATGGGTGAAAAGAGGGCGGCTATCTGAACGGCGAAGATGGAGACAAGATCAATTGGCTTGGATTATGGAGAGAGCAGAGTCGTTGAAAAATCAGGCGGGTTTCGAGAATCGAACGGCGTTGCAGTTTGGTGAGACGAAGCGTGGGTGAGGTGTTGGTAATGGTAAGGAATGACTGGAGTCTTGAGGAAACAAGCTACCGGAGACGAAGAGTATGAACAACCTAAAGAGTGACTGAAAAGAGCGCGAGGGCAAAGAGGAGAAACCACAGGACCGCGAGACTGGCCTGGAACGAGATTGCTAGAGAAGAGGGGAAGAAGGGAAGGAAAGGGCAAAGAGAAGTCTGCGAAATGAGGCTCACGAGTGGAGATGAGAGGGCGATAGGAGGAGCTCCAGCCGGGGTGAGGAGGGTGGGAATGGGCGAATTTGCCAGTGTGGGCTCTAGGTACGTAGTCAGGTACCAGCAGCGGGCCGACAAGGGGAAATACAGGGCATTTGGGCACTATACCTGACGGCTCATTTAGCGTCGTGGAGCCATTATTACAGGGCGCAGGTGCCGGTGTTGGACAAAACAGGATCACAGGTAGAGCGTGTGGGTGCCTGAGGCTGAGAAGTAAAAGTGGAACGGCACCAAACGGCCTGCTGGGAACTGGCCTTTGACGAGAAAATAATAAAGATAAAATAAAATGATGGCAAGCGGGGCGAAGAAGACAACCAGGCCGACAAGCGACGACAAAGAGCCATACCATTAACCAGCTACCAACCTAGGGCCGACGGCTTGCTGTTCATGCTGTGCCTAGACCGCCGATATGACCAAGCATCGCTGTTTGCAAGAGGTTTTCAATTGGCGATGGGCCCTCTTTGTTCTTGCAGGCTTTGCCAGGGGACGGTTACCGGCATCACGACGCGACAGGGATGTGCTGACGATTGCCTGAGAAGTCGAGTCGACCCGACCCGACCGCCAGATCGAACAAAGGCCACACGAGCCCGGCAATTTTTTTTATCGACCTCGAAAGTCCCTCTTCGTATTATATTCGTACAAAGACTCCAAGACGACGCGTGTGTTGCTGGCTAACGGCAGCCAGCGGTGTCTCTAGTCGAATGGGCATTTGCTGATAAACCATGCAGGTAATCTGCCGGCCTCTGCTTTCCAAAACGGAGCTATCAACTGCCAAGTATCAAGACCGAGAGGGAGCCCAGCACACAGAAGTAGCCAAATAGTGAAGCGATTCTGGTTGATGCCTCCAGTCTTGATTTGATGCCAGGCAAGCAAGCTGGTGGGTATCTCGGCCCCTTCTTTTCCTCACCGATGCATGAGAACCGAAACTGATAAAACAGCCAATATACTGGAAACAGGGCTGACGGTCACTATCCACTGTCCACTTGTCCTCGGCTCCCGCCCCCGACTTTTCATCCATATCTTTGAGCGGTTTTGTTGTTGTTTACTCTTGTTTTGTTTTTGGGACTGCTCCCGTGCCTGATGCAACATGACCAGACCACGGGTTATCTGCTCCGCGACGCTACTGAGGCAGAGCCTAGCCATCCACTGCTTGTTCCGTCCCATGAAGAGAGCAAAGACAAAAAGAAAAAGGAAACTAAAAAAGGGGGCGCGCCAAGTTGGGTATACTGATTGGTTCCAGGGGCGGCAGAACCCACTGGCTCATGCAGGTACCAGCCAGGGCGCCGCCCATCATCATCAAAATGAGGTGCGTGTGGGCACAGGATGGGGGAAACAAAATCACTAGTCATTTCTTTTTGATTCTTGAAGGGCCAAGAGGCAAGCCGTCTGTTGTTGTCTGTTGTTGCTGCTTCGGCTAGCTGCTGCATTAATAGCCGACCAAACCACCGGGCTTGCTTGGCCAGCAGAATGCATTCCAATCACCATTATTAACAAAGGCAGGTTGGCTGGGCTGAGAGTTCGTCGGAATCCAAGACCCGCATTCTCTCTCTCTCTCCAGCTTGTTATTGTCATATTATTATCCCGTGTCAGATATACATCGTGACCTCTACATTTCCTCTTTTTATTTGACGCAATTGAAAATGCTAAATATTGCCTCCAAACTGCATGTACATCTGCCAGGCCTGCCCTGCACAATACGAAATAGCTGCGTCGCTCACCGTCGCGTCATCAAACATTCCTCTCCAGACCACTTTTTTTGTTGGCCTACTCTCCGTCTTTTTGCTTCTTTTGAACCAACAACATCTCACCAATCCCCGTGTCTTTTATTAGTTTCAGTCAGACCTCTCCGACTTACAGATTAACCACTAGCAGTTCCCCAAACCTCTTCCCGTCCCGCCCCTACCCCAAAAGATATCCTAAGTAGGCTATAATGATACGAGCGAGCTATTTTTTCTCCTTTGGTTTTCGATTAGCTCCAACTTATCTAGTTATTCGATACTCACACAAGCTGGCAAGAACCTGTCACAGCCTCGCGTAAGCCCTATCCAGTGGCAGGGGCAGATTCCAACCGTTCTAGACCCTCTCCGCCAAGTCGAGCCAAAATACCATCACTTAGTAAAGGAGATGGTGTCGCCAACTTACATATCATTCTCCTCCCCGGCCCTCTCGCCACTTTTAGAAGGGGCGCTGGTCAAGCATGTTGCATGGCAGCGCCAAGCACACAAGTTATGGCCTGCAAGTCGCACAGCCTTGCCATTAGCCAGGGACGGTACGCCAGGTTTGCAAGCAAGTAAACAGAATCATGGAACTGCACATGACACGTGATGTCCTCGCACCGTACGCCAAAATAGTGATCGTCCTCCAGGACAAGTTCGCTCCTACCCTACTGTTCCCTCCGTGTACCCGTCACCTGGTAGAATTCTGGTGCATACTCCAGCAGCCAGCCCTTGTCTGTCTTGCTCACGTCTCGGATGTATGTCTTGTCGCTGGTCTCCATGACCTCGTGGAAGACGACCCAATCCGCCTTACGCCCAAAAAGCAGCGAGCTCGGATGCGCGTGGAGTACCGTGCCGCCGTTGACGTTTCGAAATGTCCCGTCGGCCTGCATCCGCGCCGCGTGCGCAAAGTAGCCCGCTGTCAGGCATCTCAATATCGCCTCCGCCTTGCCAGCCCGGTCGCCGTCATCCTGCTTCTGCAGCTGCTGCTGTGACAGGCTCTCGTCGACGACAATGTTGAAACGCTCCAGGTATCGCTTCAGCTGCGCACGAATGCTCACCGCGCGCGTCATGGCTCGGAAGTTGAGGTGGTTCTCGTGGCAGAACTTGGCCTCCTTCTTGCCGCGCGTGACAAACGCCTGATAGGCGTTGAGGAGGGTGAGGTGGTCGCCCTCCTCGGCGGCAAACTTGCGCCGCGCGCCCTCCATCTGCTTGCGCTCGCCCTCGTGGTGGAACCAGACGCTGCTGCCCAGGCTCGTCATGGCCGCGATGGTGAGCATCTCGCTCAGGCAGCCAAACGACGGCGCCGACAGCAGCGTCTTGGCCATCATCGGCTCAACTGCCAGCTCGGCCATGCGCATGCCTAGCGGCCGCGTGAGCTTGGCGTATTCGTCCAGCGCGCCTAGCGAATACAGGAGCTCGAGTGCCTTGCCGACGAGCTGAGATGGCGGCGGAGAGAGAAAGTCGAAGCGCACAATGTTGTCAATACCCAGGGCCTTGAGTTGCAGTATAGTTGCGGCAAGATTCGATCGCTGAATCTCCGGCGGATTGCTCTGTGCGAGTCCATTAAAGTCTTGCTCTGTATACAGGCGAAAGCATTTTCCGGATTTCGTTCGCCCAGCACGACCCGCGCGTTGAGCGGCAGACGCCTTGGATATGGGCGTAGCAGTCAGGGACTCGATGCCTGTCTTGGAATTGTACGCGCGTAGCTTGACGTAACCTGAGTCGACGACAAACACGATGCCGTCAATGGTTACTGATGCTTCGGCGATATTTGTAGAAAACACCACTTTTCTTGTGCCTTCGGGTGGCTTGTCAAATACGTACATTTGCTCCTCTGTTGTGAGACCAGCATACAGTGGCATAGGCTGGAGAGGGCCATGCTTGGCTTCGAGCTCTGGGACGCGTTCAGAGATGGCTTGGACTGCGAAATCAATTTCCTCTCGCCCAGTCAGAAATACGAGGATGTCACCTTCTCCCTCCTCTCTGTGTATGTCAACGACTGTCGATATCGCCTTTTCGACGTAATTTTCAGCAGGTGCTTCAAGGTGCATTAGGTCTATCGGAAAGGTGCGACCTTCCAAGCTAATAACTTTCGCCACCTTACTCGCCTCGTTGTCGTCGGTATTAGTTGGTGCCAGTTCGCTGCTGCTCGAGGTAAAAAAGTTGAGAAACATCTCCGCCTCTAGCGTCGCACTGCTGATGATTATGCGTAGCTCGGGGCGCTTTTTGCGAATCTTCTTGAGGAGCCCAAGCAAGATGTCTGTACTGATTGACCGCTCGTGTGCTTCGTCGACCATGACCACAGAGTATCTGCTGAGCAGCGGGTCAACCAGCGCTTCGCGAATGAGGAGGCCGTCGGTGAGAAATTTGATACGCGTCGATTCGGATGTGACATCCTCAAAACGTATCGAGTAGCCGACCTCTTTACCAACCTCGCACCCAACCTCATCTGCGACGCGCAAGGCCACCGTCGTAGCTGCGACGCGTCTCGGCTATTGTTCAGCAAGTCAGCAATGTCCTGCTGCGATTGCCATGGTCCACGAACCTGCGTCACGCCAATAACCTTGCCATCGTTGCACCATCCTGCTTGGTGGAGAAACTGGGGAATCTGCGTTGTCTTTCCGGATCCAGTTTGGGCAATGACTATGGTCACTGGGTAGATCTCTACCGTGTATAGTAGGCTTTGTCGATGTTTGGCGATGGGTAGCAACGCGGGAGGTTTGTGCAATGCGGGTATAAAATTTGCGTCCAGGCCATTTTCTGCCATGACGGCTGCGCCCGCGTTACCAGAGTCAATGAGCCCTTAACTCCGGGAATCTACAATTGAGCAGCTTGAGTACCAATCGCATTACGTTGAGCGCATGATGAATTTTCAAGCCCAGAAAAGAAAGCAAATAGATCCTCATCAGAGTAGATGTCGACCCTAGGGTAGGACCGCGTCGTGACCCAGCGCTAACACCTCAGGCAGCAAAGGACCCACCACCAGACAACGTCATTCTCGGGTCGTCATAATCATTGGCATCTTCCCAAGACTCCTCATATTCTGTCTGAGCATCCCAGTGAGGTATTCCTGGTCTACCTGCGGGCGCCGCGGCCAGCGCTGTGGTCCGCCTAAGCGCCAGGAGGATAAACATTCCTTCCGCAGACTGGTGTGACTGACTCAGTATAAAGCGTCCTTGACCCTGGGCGATGGACTCCTCCTTCTCACCATCATCAGCATTATTCCCCGGTTTAATGCGCTTTGTAAGGCGCCGTGGGCGCAAGCCAAGAAAGCACTCGTCAAAGAGCTGGCCGAGGTATGGATTTAGACTGATGCAGTGTGTGTGGTAGCCGGACCCCCCTCTTTGGACCTGAGAAGAGACAGAATGCGTCGAGCAACAGGTTCGGGGAAGAGGACGGAGATCATGTCAGACATCATGCGAAGTAGCTGCTGGGCGCCGGGACTGTAGGTCACCGTTAGAGGAATAACCTGGGCATGTTGCATTGCGCCCTCTTCGTCGAAATTACGCATGGCGAAGCACTTCGGTAACTTCTAGACACAGTGTTGGCCATGCCTATCGGACCCGAGCTGCGATATCCATACTGGCCTATCTTGCGTTAGCCGCCACGAGGCAAGATCAATATCGAATCGATAGTGGCCCTAGACATTCATTCCCGAAACTTTTTTTTTATTGAAACGCCCCCTCGCCCCTCGGCCGCTTTCTGGAATATCGCACAGGATATGGTGGCTTTGACTTACGGAAGAACAGAAAATACTTGGCGTGATCGCATACCTTTACCGCTCAGCTGAGCCAGTTGGGGACGGAATGAGAGGGCTATGATAGGTGAATAGAGTCAAGGATAAACATGCTTGATAAAGTGAATAGAGTGCGGCAGTAAATGACTGGCCACTAAGGCCTCTCTCTAAACGTGGACATGATCCTTGCCGGCGGCTTCTTCACAGCATCTCCATTTCCTGACCAGCCATTTTTTTATATTAGCAACTACAAAGGTGCAAAAGGTCTTTAATAAAATATTCGGTGGTGGCATGTCATCTGCTTGACGCATCGGCCTAGGCTTTCTAGGGGTCTATGTAAAGTGACAATGATAAAGTCAGTTTGCTTTCACAATCCGGGTGCGTGCCAGTCTGTTGCCAGTCTGCTCCCTTCTTCCTGCTGCTTGCCTGCCGCGACAAGAAGGAAAGGCTGAATTCAACATGCCCTTTCCAAGCAAACGGATGGATTGGTCAAGGCGGCAGAGATCAATCAACTTGCTGCTACAAAAGAGACCGGGCCTCCCCCTACACTCGATCTTCTTCACAGCCCAAGTAGAGCTTTACAAAAATATTTATTTTCAGAATATTCAGCAGCTGGCCAGCATATGTGAAAAATATTTACGCACAACTAGAAATTGGAAAGGAAGATTTAAAACAATTTAAAGCACGAGAGAAGAGTCGAGTATTTACGCACAAGCGTTCAACACGAAAAAGCAGATCCGGGTTATTAGACAATAAACATTATAAAAAGAAAACATGCTATCCGTACAAAAAGAATACGCTGTTTATACCCGAGTTCACACCGCCCAAGTTCATTCATTCATTCCCTGACCCAGAACGCCTGCAGACTGCAAAAACCCGACTTACATATATCAATTACACCACCCTATAAGGAAAAGTCTCTCTCTCTCTCTCTCTCTCTCTTTTTTTTTTCTCTTTTTTTTCAAAGTTTTGTGCTTTTTTTCTTTATTTTTTCTTATTTTTTCTTGTGTGTGTGTGTGTGTGTGTGTGTGTGTGTGTGTGTGTGTGTGTGTGTGTGTGTGTGTGTGTGTGTGTGTTCGCGCGCGTGTATGTGTAGATGGATCGTTGCTGTCGCCCAACAACCCGCGGAGCCAGACAAGGAAACTTGACTTATTTGCTCGCCCAATGCCTAGATTGAGGTGGCTGGGCTACCCCAACGGAGAGCCAACGCTCGAGATGGATCCTAATTTGCTGGTACCGTCTGCTGACTTGCTGGTACCATCTCCTCCCCATCCTCAGACTCAGACTCCTCCGTTGCCGGTTCCGACTAGGTTTCTGGCCCCGTCTCACCCTCTGTTGGCGGAAGAATAACCTCAAACACGTCATTCTCATTCACGTAGGGCGCCTCGTAGATGATGGTCATCTCTACTTGCGGGACGTGCGCGCGTGGTGGCGGCGGCGGCGTAATAATGTACAACTTGGCGGCGTACTGTGCATCGTACCTGGCCAGCTCCCGTTCATGCACGAAGCCGACGTCGTGAATGTAGTGAAAGGTAGTAAAGGTAAAATAGCCGGGTAGCGACTGTTGTCCCGCGTTGTGGCTCGACATTTTTGTGTGTGTTTTGATGTCGTGTGAGTGAGTCGTTGTATTTGTTTGCAGTTATACAGCTAACTTTGGCCAATGGCGAAGAAGATGTGACAGTCTTGAGAGAGATTTTGGTTGCAGTTATAAAGTCAGTTTTAGCCAATGACGAACAAGATGTGATGGTCTTGAGAGATGGTTGTCTTGAGCGGTGATAGTCTGAGTGATGATAGCTTGTTCGAATGTTGGCTGAATGTTGGCTGTATGGCTGGGAGGATAATTTGAGAATGCCTTGCTACGAGGGGAGCGAGAGGATTATATGCTCGACAATAAAAATATTCATTTATTCTCGCTCAACGCTAGGATTTGGCTACGAACTCTATTCAACCGAAGATTTAGACTGCAAGGGCCGGCTGCCTGTTGGCGTGGGATGAGGGTATCGCGAAATGAGAAATGAAATACAGGATGTTAGTTAGCCTAGGCTGAGTTGTCCTGAGCCCGACTATTTCGCGAAATAAATTTAAATAGATAAAATCCCTTAGGGTATGTTCTGTAGAGAATTTCTTCGTATACGTAACCATCATTTCAATTTGTACCTGCGGCAATTTCCCTATATACTTTGCGTCGGTGTAGCTCTACCAATACTTTAGAACTAGACTAGCTGACAGCTTCCACGATCAGTAATAATGACGTAGCGGTAAAGACGACAACTAGCAGCGAATAATAAAGAATAGAGGTCTCTACTTGTAGTAAGAACAGATCGGTATACGTACAATAGAGGGCCACGAAGTAGAGAGTGTAAGACGCAAGTACTAGATTAAAGGCAAGGAGAACATGGAGAAAGTCAAGAAACTAAAAGTATTATGAGTATTTAAACAACAGAAGGAGAAAAAAAAAGAAATAAGGGTTTAAAAAGGACACTGATGACGCAGGAAACCTTCATAGCCAGGAGCGGCCCAGCCAGATCAGCAGAACGAATCAGTACCAGAACGAATCAGTACCAGAACCAATCAGTACCAGAAAATCCGCACTAGAAACCGACTTCAAAAATCGCCTCCTATTCACCAGGGGCACGGCATCCTGATCGTGAAGCGATCCGCTGATCTTTTCGATTCTCGCTCAAGACAGGTTGTCGCCAAAGAATGGTTTCCCCCACCAACATTCTCATAGAAGGTAGAGACCCTATCGAGTCTTCTTTGCGGACTGAAATTCTAGGACCATAGAACGTCGTCCGATCAAAGGATATTAATCTTTCTGTGGACTACAGTTGGGCAGAGCACACCCAAACTCGCTACCAAAAAATATTGAGTAATTATTACTTGTACTGGATTTTTTTCTCAGCAGAGAAGCAGCTTTAAAAAAAAAACTACCTAGAGCCAAGTTGGAAATTAGACAGCATCGTTGCCCTGTGTACTGATAACGTACGAGGAGAGAGGCGGGCGGGCGGGCAATTGCATCGACGACAGGGAATTAATCGACTTGTGACTGCTGATTGACGCTTTTTAGACATGGGACATGGGGCAACAAGCATACAGAAATGGAAAATCAGATGTACCAGGTGCCAGGCTGTTAGTCGGTCTTTTTCCTGCTGGCCTGGGCCACACTTGTCCGTGCAGATGCGATGCAGAGCCAAGGTGGCAGATGAAAGTAGGACAAGGAGGTAGTTGAACAGACTTTGTAGTCGTCGCCTAATCGGGAAAGTAACTATTTTTAACACGACGAGGTTAAGTTGCCGTATTTTTATTTTTCTCCAACGTACAGATACGGTGGTGTCAGTACATACATACGAAGTAGTATGTACGAACGAACTAACGTATGTACACGATACTTGGTAGGTTTGTTCGAATGCAAGGCTTAATAAATTAAGACCTATGGGATGACAGGGCCGACCGTATGTACAGCCAGATTACATTCCACCCAAACATCAGAGGCATGCAGCCAACAAAGCTGTCATCTTGATTTTTTGTTATTATTCATCATCCTTGTCAATATCCCGTCTTACCGGACAATACCAGACAGCGACCTTTTCTTGGATACCTACCCTAGTCTCAGGTCTGCGGTCGGGCTTTCCATGAACACACTAGTCCTAATGCAGTCAGTGTGGCTGCGCTCAACCTCGTGTTTGTGGCTCAACCAACCAGGATCAAGGGGTGGCCAAGCCACAGACAGCACTGGCAGCAAACCGAAAAGACAAGAAACGAAATGAGGCAAGAGGCAAGAGGCAAGAGGCAAGAGGCAAGAGCTGTGCAGCGTTGTACAAGTTTTCCCACAGACGAGCCGGTTCAGGTTGGTTGTAAAATCGAGCAGGAAAAAGAATCTAATCGCGTATCGCATTGAGAACATGCAGAACAACATTTAATGCACCGAGGTAGCGTGAGTCTTCCGCAACCGAGACCCGCCCGTTCAGCCTGCTTGTACTCGTTTCTTTTACGGCTGCCTTTTATTTTGGCTCTTGTGCCTGAACCCTAGTTAGTTACCTAGGTACCTAGGTAGTTATTGGAACCTACTAAGGTACCTAGGTACCTACCTATCTAATTAGGTAGTCAATGCCAGTACCTTTTTGGCGACTCATCCATGCGTCCACTCCAGCCCTGATCACTGCCTGTCAAATGAGACAGTTGAATGCAGCCAACTGCATCCAACGAAACTGCACAATGCACGGCACGAAAATGGACCGAATGCAAGCCCATGTCCTTGCAATCGCTCTTCCCCCACTCCACGTACCAGTTTCCCAACTCTCCCAGACAATCCTGCATCGCTTTGCGGCCGCCTTGAATTCCGAATTCCCTGCTGGTTCCCTCCCTCCCTCCAGTGGCTCCAGTGGATGCGCTCCGCCTAGCGCCCGCTGCCAACCCACCAACCCACCCACTGCGCCCACTAAACGCCCATTGTACCCAGGCGTAACCACAGCCCATAGAGAAAAGCCCTGTCCATCCGTTGTCCATCCTTTTTCTCACCACCATCCTCATCTTCCCCCCCCCCGACCATTTCGACTCTCCCAATCTTCCTCGACAAGTCTGGTCCTACAACAATCGAACAAACCCAACCCGTTTCCATTGCCTGCGAGGCATCGCCCTCTGCTACATCCTCGATCCATCTTGGCTCTGAACCTCCCCGGCGACACCACAGGCTGCACAGGTAAGGAATGCTGCGACGCTGTTTGCCTCGTCCTCTTTTTCGCTTTGAACCCTTGGCTTGGTCTCTGTTGCCTCACGAAAAGAGTCACATGATGACGACTCTGCGACTTGCAATGGCGGGCCAATCACATTGATGACGAGTAATCTGTCGCACCCTCGACTCCTTGACACTCCCGTCTCGTCCGTTCTCTGACGTGCCCGGCTCGCTGCCGCCAACCTGTCATCTGCTGCCTCACCCGACCGACATCATTGTGCGCTGCTCCACCGCTGCGGCTGTCCGCGTCCCAGGCCCCCGTCACTGCAACCGATGCCACTCTGGATCCCCTCGCGGAACCACTCATCTTTCTCCCCTCCGCGCGTAATTGCCCGTTTATGTTGAATTCTTCTTGCCGCTGACACGCCATCCCCTCACCCCTAGGCTCACAACGCCACCACTTGCCAAGATGCCTCCCGCCGATCAGGCCCTCGATGTCCGCAAAGGCATCGCCGTGAGACAGGCCACCGGCGACGTCACCCCCCGTCCATCGACCCCCAGCGGCGGCGAGCCGAGCAGCGCTGGCCAGTCGACGCCGACGCCGTCTCCCGAGCCCCAAAGCACGCCCTTGTCTTCGCCTCCATCAAGCAGCGCTGCTCCCCCTCCGTCATCGACCCCTTCACCATCTCCCGCCTCCTCGACACCAGCCCCGGCTCCTCCCTCGTCGGCCCCTGTGTCGTCGCCTAGCTCGACGCCGAGCCAACCCCCGTCCCAGCCTGCTCCGACTGTAACCACCATTGTCACCACCACCGAGCACGCGTCAGCAACCCCGGCCCCAACTTCCCCGTCCGAGACCAGCGGGCTCCCCGCCGAGACGTCTGTAGTCGTTGTCACCTCCACCACTATCGGCGCGCCACTCCCGCCCTCCTCTACTACCTCCTCCACGCCCAGCCCGACCCCCGTCTCCGGTGGCGGTAGTGGAAATGGTGGCCTGAGCTCCTCTGGCAAGGTCGCAATCGGTGTCGTCGTACCTATTGCCGCCATCGCCCTCCTTGCTGTCATCGGCTTGTTTTGGTGGCGTAAGCGCAAGGCCCGCCTCGAGTCTGAGGAAGAGCGCCGCAAGGAGGTCGAGGACTACTCGTACAACCCCAATGCTGACCCCACCATTCCCGCCGTTGGCCTTGTCGGTGGTGCTGGCGGTGACGGCTACGAGATGCGTGAGGACGCTACTGCTGGCTATCGGGGTTGGGGTTCGACCGCGGCCGGTGGCTCCGTAGGCCGCAAGGCCTCTACCACGCTCTCCAACCCCGTCGCCTTCTCTGACGCGACTACTGCCCGTGGCGGCCCGCATGACGCCCACGACGGCTCCTCGTCCCCGGAGGGTGAGATTCTCGGCGCCATGGGCCCGTCTGCCGCGCACAACCGCACTGCGACTGGCGATGTCCGCCGCGGACCCTCGAATGCGTCTTCCTCCTACAGCGCCACCGGACGCTCCGAAGGCTCCGACGGTGGCGGCATGTACCCCGGCGGTCCAGGCGCTGGCGGTGCCAGCGCCTACTATGACCAATACAGCCAGGGCGCCTACGGCGACGGTGCCGCCGTCATTCGCGATAATCCCGCCCGACGCAACACCCAGATCGAGAGCACGTCCCACTATCCTCAGCAGAGTGCGGGTATTGCCCAAAATTTCTAGACGACAGCGTGCCTTTCCGAGTTGCCATGATTTTTTTTCCCTTTTACCCCTCTGTATACTTTGACTCAGCTATATTGATATGTGTGCCCCCGACTCACCATATTAATTTTTGCGTTTACCAAAAATGCCACAGACGATGGGGGCCTTGCACCGGGCCTCAGCACTGCAGCTACTAGGCGGCAATCGCAGTGGCTCTTTTCGACATACTTTTACTCTTCTCCCCGACACGGCGGTTGCTCTACTCGAATCAGGGACTGGCCATTCTACGGACTGTACATGCGGTGTTGAGATGTCAGCACTTCTGTCTCTGCGTAGGGCCCGTTTTGATTTTAATTCCTGTTTGTGTTACGAAAATATCTTTATTGTTTTCTTTTGCCCCCTCTACGCCCAGGCCAGTGAATATAGTCCCGGCCAACCACATCACTCCTTGTCGCCTACCTACCTACAGACCTTCGGCTGGACACGACAAACCAAGACAACGGAGGCAATACCAACTTTGTTCTTGAATATACCTTGATTTACTCTAGGAATATTCCCTCTTGCAGATTTTCTTTTCTACTACTATTACTATATCTTTTTCTTTGTGTGTTCTGTTTTCTGATTGGAATTTTTGATGCGATCTTGCCGGTTTTCCTCTTTTATATATAAGTTGGAAGTGTTTGTTGGACCAAAATGGTGGGGGGAGGAGATGGCAATGGCGGAAATCAATTAGTACAATAGTGTTGGTAAAAAGAAAGACTAACAAAAACAATCGAATGAACATTTTACAAAGGGATCTTGATTGATGACCTCGTGCAGCGGAACGGTGACGACATTTTCATGTCGATCCGCGGTTGTGTGACGCGGGAGGCTTAGGGAGGACGGGATGACATGTTATTAGCGTCTTCGTCACACCAGCACGGCATCGGTAGGCAACTGCGTTTAGGATTGCTACCCGGTAGCAGCCAGTCAGATCTTGTAAGCACATCGGTCGGGTGGCTGAATGTGCGGGCTCTTATATCTGAATACGCCGAAAACTGCTGCCGAGGTTCATGTCATGCGCACGAGAGACTGCATCTTATTGGTGGAGCCTTGATGTCTGTTAGACAAGTCTCACCGTCAACAAATCGTGTTTCACTTCATCTACGATGGTGCTACATACAACTAGATATTTCGATCAATTTGTACTGCGATTTAACCAATGACTAAACATGATAATGTAACATTGTGGGCTAATTGCCTCCGACCAAGCAAGATATCCGATGCACGGGAAAACGCCAATCACCAAAGCCTCCCCCTCTCCGCTCGATACTGTCCAAACAACTAGACTGTGCGAATGCGATCATGACATCTACATCTAGACACGAACCTGGCTGCCGACCAGGCTGCGCCGATGTGCCTCCTTCTGTGCCAGCTCCTGGCGTCGTTTCTTCTCTGCCCATTCGCGACTCGCGGTTCTAGTGCGTTCAGCAGCTTGCTCTCTGACAGTCTTGACTCCAATCTCTTGGCCAGGTTGGGGTCTCAGTCTTGGCGCGCTGATATCACTAATGGTACTCTGGCGTCGCGCCGTCTTCTGGGTCGTGCTCAAGGACGAGGTAGGTCTCTGGCCGACAGTCGACGCGCTAGTCTTCCTGACAGTACCGGGTACCACAGATGCCTGTCCGTTGGGAATGACCGACAGTCTCTTGCCCCGGACTGTGGCAGCAGCTGCCGCTGCCCGGGCCTTGGCTTCCTCCTCTTGTATCTTGACCTGTCTTGCACGGCTTGCAATCGTCTCGCGAGGTGTGACGCCCGGTGCACTGCTATTGCGAAAAGGACGGGCTTTGAATTCTCGCTTCCTTCGCATTTCTTCTTCCTCAGCCCGCAGCTTCGCCTCGTGTTGCTCCCTCTTTCTGCGAGAAATAGCTTCGCCAGGCAGCTCAAAAGAAGGTTTAGTCACGCCGCGTGGCTTAACAGGTGCGGTGTTGGCCTTTTGACTCTTTTCGACAAGAGCCTGGCGAGCCTCGCGCTGCTCCTTCAATCGACGAGCCACAGCCTCGCCGGGCAACTCGAATTTGGGAACCGTTGGTTGCTTTGTCGACTTGCTTGTTGGTGATCTCGATGGCGTAGAGCGTACCGAATGCCTGTTGCTGCCACTGACCGGACTATCAGCCAATTTGGCAGGAGGTGTCGCTGGTTGGCGATTCTTCTGACGCAGCGTCATGGAAGCAGATCGGCGCAGCGACTGCTCACTTGTCTTACTGTTCAGGCTCATCCTCGAAGTACGCTGCGTAAGGGATTGAACGGAAGGCGACCCGACAGCAGACTTGGCCGCGGGCGACTTGACCAAATTGTCGTTGGGCGCTGCAGTCTTCATCTTGGCTAGGGCACCGACTGCCTCGAGCTGCTCCTCGAGCCTATCAAGCTCTTCGAGCGAGTCTTCAATGCGCGGGACGGAGAAGGAGCCAGTTCTAGAGCTCCCAGCAAAACTTTCACTACGATCCGAGATGCCTGAGAGCGCTGCCGAAAGGGCATTCTCCACCATGTTGACCACCTCGGGCACCTTCAATGCAGGGCCATCATAAGGTGGTGGCGGGTTCTGTTGATCCCAAGGCATGATGGTGGAATTTGACTGGATAGCACTAATTGGTGTTGCTAAAAGGGTAACTCTGTTAGTTTGTTGCTGTTGGGCTGATGGCTGCTGGGTAGGTCGTGATTTCGGTACAGAGTGCAGCAAGTTGCAGCCAAAGAGCATGGCCGGATTCGATTCACCACTGCCACCATGAAACCGTGGCTGATGCGGGTCGGCTGCACTCGGCTCTGCTGGACATGAAATCAGCCATTTAAACTGACCTGCAAGATGCTTCTGAACTTGGTCTCGCAGTGTGGGCTCAGGCACAGTGTATATGGCAGTAGGAGCCTGGCCACTGGTGTAGTATTTTGCTGGGACAGATCAGTGAATGCCACGGATGAGGGGCGAGGGCCCGTGGGCACCTACTCTCTACTCTTTGCTGCACAAAAGTCGTGTCACTGTTTTCGTCGAGCACGGCGAGTGGCTCAAATGTGTGGGCGCTCAAGGCTGGGCGCTGGAGTCGCGGAACGTGCTGCTCAATCTGAAGTTTGAGAAACTTGGGGTCCGAATCGTTCCTGGCGATGGAGATGTTTTGACTATTGTTGACGATTTCGCCGAGGGCGCGAGAGAAGGAGTTGCCGTCCTTGTCAGTAGGAGGGTATAAGTGCATCTTGGTGGTAGCGTCTTCAAGAACGTCAAAGGCTGTCTGGTGGATAAGGCCGGGGCGGATGGATTCAGGACGAGCCGGGGCCATTCTCAGACGGAGAAAACCCTGCCAAAAAGGTGTAACAGTCAGGGGTTCAAGAGAGTCCCACGGGCGGTCCTGTTGCAATTTCGCGGGATCGGCAAGGGAGGGTAGCGCAGATTAGTTGCTTGCTGGGAGGGGTCGGGAGACGGACGGGGCGGTTGAGCCTGAAGCCAAGACCAAGAGCAGACGAAGAAGAGTGAAGCGACGAAGCAAGAATAAACGGGATAGCAGAATGGTGTCCAAGAGACAAGGATGAAGATGCAGGCGTATGTTTTGCAGAGGATGACTTGAACAGTGAATGCAGGGACGAAGTTGTTGTGGTGTTGATTTGTTGGTGGCACTGTTTGTTTTTGCCAGCCACGGCCAGCCGCTATTTACATGGAGCAACGGTGCCGCTGCAGCTGCAGCCAGCTAGTTAGACAGCTCCTTCCCCATTCCAATACCAACTACCTAATAGAGGTGGTAATTGATTGGCTGGTTGTATCTATGTATGCAGGCGGCTTCGCTTGTGATAATCGACAAGAGACACCCCATGCTCCCAGCACGTCGCCCGGTCGACAATAAACAGCCCTGCCTCTCCTCAGGCCCCACAGACCATGGCGCTGATCATCGTTAAAATCCCGGGTGCTGGCTATTTATGAATTCAAAGCAATAATCGGGCTCTCAATTGAAGCGTGCCGTGGCAGGACGCGTTCTTTGGCTGGCAGATAGCCCCGCCATGTCGCATTGAGGTTATGCGCCCAAGAAACATTACCACTAGGTCGGGATGTCTACTAGTATGACGCACAACTCTCGGTATCGCCGTGCCTATGCACATATAGATATGTGCCGGCAACATCACCCACCATCGCTCATGCCAGCCATAGCCGTCAAGATGAACAGTGTGCTGAATTGCCAACAATGCTTCCCAGGTGCGGTTCCGGCCGATATTATATCAAGGGGTCGTCATGGAAGCGTCTTCCGCGGCCGCGGCTTCGATAATTTCCGTCTGGGCTTGTAATGTCGGCGCGTGTTCTGTAGGAATCCGGACAAGCGTCTCGGGGAGCGGCGGCCCAGCTTCTTCAGGCTCCTCGCCCTCGTCTGCTGTCGCCGGTGTTGGCTTCGTCAATTTTGCTGCGTCGATTAGCATGATTGGGAATCTAAATCTGGCGCCCAACTTACTTGATGCCATGTTGATGGCACCCAACACGTTGTGCCAGTTGCCAATCACAGCCGCGATAGCTACGCAAGGTCAGTAATGTCTGACAGGTACACCAGAACGCCACTCGCCTTCCGTCCCATCCGTCAGCGTAGACAATTTCTGCTCCAACGCTTCCATCTGCGTTGCTACCGCACCACTAAGCTCCTTGAGCTCCTTTAAAT
This sequence comes from Cordyceps tenuipes, assembly GCA_025583755.1. Taxonomy (NCBI): domain Eukaryota; kingdom Fungi; phylum Ascomycota; class Sordariomycetes; order Hypocreales; family Cordycipitaceae; genus Cordyceps; species Cordyceps tenuipes. The sequence continues at coordinate 54,856 of JANZYN010000089.1, read as the reverse complement.
GCTCCAGCTCGGCGCGTTTCTCCTGGATTCGAGCGGAGAGCGCGGATTGCTGGCTAGACGCGCCGACGCCGCCTTGGCCGCGCATATGAGTCGACAGCGAGCGCGTAGGATACGACATTGTGGATGGTGGTCGTTATAAAGTGCAAAAGGCGCGTAGCTCAGTACTTAATTTCTTAGAATTCGTCGTGTTGTAGACCTGCAGCTGATTACTTGATGGTAATTTGCACCCAGCGCGTCAGCGGGGTGCCTGCGCCACTCGTCGCCCAGCGCCACAGCTGCCCTATACACTTACAGGGGAGATACCAGCCTCATCACTCGTTGCCCCGTCAACCAGCGCGAGCAAGGTCGGACCCACCCTACTTTAGCCAATCGTCCACACGCGACTGCTACCTGAACCTTGCATTGCTCACAAAACTTGATTGACATTCTATCCAACGTTGCTTCTGCTTTACTGCTCGCCTCGAGAACTTTGAAACACCCATTATTTGCTTCAAATACCCGATTACGACATACAAATCTACTTTTCCCAACCCCGCAGTCGCCGCGTCACGCAAGATGGCCAGACTAAACGAACCCGCGATCTCAACAGCCGAAAGCATTGAAATGCGTACGCCACTCCCTTGAACGATCGTGGCTATCATGATGCTGACTTGGGTATTATATCTAGTTCGAAAGAAGATGCTACGTCAGAATAGAGAGCTGGCAAAGCAAAACAACATACGAGCCCTTCGGATTCGCGAGCTCGAAGAAGAGCTTTCGCGCGCACAGAACGACAACCTAGAGCTCCGGAGTCGCATAAATGAGCTGGAACAAGAAGCTAAAGAATATGAAGAACGCCAAGCACATACTTTGAAGATCAGGAAGGAACTCGAAAGCCAACTTACTGATTGGTGCACCATTGTTGGGGGTCTGGGGATGGATCCCCCCAAGAGGCAGTCGCCGCCCATCGAAAGCGCGACCAAAACCAAGACCAGCTTCCTCACTGCACGGCTGAGCCCATCACAGCGCCGTCTTCGCAATATTGCAAATGATTGCGAGCAACTTGGTCATATTGCCGAGCATAAGTCATACTCGCGCGAGTCCATGAAGTAGGTGCCTCCTGACACTTGATCTGTTATCCAGCTGCTAACTAATATCTGAAGCCCTGAACAAATCCAAGCACTCCGTTCACAGGTAGAAGAAGAAGAAGAAGCCTCGGAGCTTCCAGCTCCTTCCCGCACCGCCCGTCAAGAGCCAGCCAGAGCTGACACACCACCCCGCGAAACCCGAGCACGCAACTTCTCCAGCACTGCCACCTCTTCACCTCTGGTAGTTTCATCGCCAAATCTTGATGATCTTTATATTGGATCAGCGTCAGCCACGAAAAATATGACGCCGATGATCAGAGAAAGCCGAGTTCAGGTTGACCCGACCCCTAACACGCCAATCGCGCCTCCCACTAAGACTGGATCGAAGCGCAAGTTCAGCGTGGAAGATTACGCAGCGAGGAGAAAGGCTTTGATGTCAAATGAGAATATTCGTCCAAGAGTCGAGACGAAGACAGTGTCTGTTCTTGACAACGCGCGCGGCAAGACTCTCAAGGAGCTGACCGCCATCAGACGGGAGGAGAATCGTGCCAAGATCCAGGCTGCGAGAGAAGGAAGGATGCCACTCGCAATCAAGGACGCTAATGATGACATTCAGTCGCCCAAGAAGCGCAGGACAGTACCTGCACACGACATATCAGATGCCGACCTGCCCAAACCTAGATTCTTTTTAACCGTCAGGCCCGAGCGACAGCGTGTCCAGGAAGCAGAAGCGCTCGCGGCTATGAGGTATAAAGCTAGGTTGGCTGCAGGTACAGAGACATCATCCCCTCAAGTAGATGCAAAGTCTCCTTGCTCACCTGAACTGTCAGCCGCCGAGGAATACGTGAAAGAGATCCCGGCGCTTGCGGACGTTCCCCATCCAGAGGAGACTTCTAGACCGAGCCGCAGAAGTCGAGCGGCTATCAGCTACACCGAACCGAATTTGAGGGACAAAATGCGACGGCCAAGAAACGAAACTTTCGATGCGGTCTCGGGCGAGGGCAAGAGCAGACGCTTCAGTCATTCCGAACTCTCTACGGTCGACAGCAGCATCAAGGGATCGGGCCGTGTTGACGCCTGGACAAAGTTCCAGCTTGCCCACCCCCGCCTCACTGGACTTACTGCAGGGAGTAGTACACTTGTCAGTCCTCCCACGGACCATGAGTCTCTGACTCATGCAGTGCCGTCTACAGTGGAGGCTGACATTCCGCAGAGAAGCTCACGTCTCTCTGATCGCGAGGAGAGCGATGTCTACGAGTTTAGTGGCTCGTCACCGTATACGGGCGGAAGCTCCGGACATTCAGTGACGACGCGAAGTGGACGCCGGATCACTGCAACGAGAAGATACTCTACTGCGGAGGATGAAGATCATGGTCTTGTGAGCCACGACCGCATTACGACGCGACGACGAAGCATGATGGTTTAAAAAGAGCGAACATAGGTTTCAAGGTTTCGGGTTAGATTTGGAAAGGTATCACTGCATTTTGGAAAGGCATCAAGGCATATGCATTATTCGGCGTCTTTGTTTCGTTTTGGATGACTGCGTTTTCTTTTTGGATGATTTTTGGTTGTTGCCTTTTGCATTTCCCGTTTTCTTTTCTTGGAAATGGTTTTTTGTATTTGCAGTGATAGGATGGACATCCTTTTTTGCGTTTGTTTACCTGCACAAAGAGAGAAGAACTCTCGTATTTTTATGTTATAGATACCAAGATCGCAGTCGTTTTCATTGATGCTTTTATTACATTTGACCTCTCCTCCCAGTCTTGCTCGTACCGTAATTATGTAGCTGTTGCCCCCGATGATAAATAAAGCCATCCCTGCAAGTCGGCTACTCTTGTCGTAACTCTATGCATATCATGGTATGATAGTTGCAATTTTGCATTTGCTGTTCTGCATACGCAAACACAGCCTTTTCCACCCGCTTTCCGTACCGATACTCCCCCTGGCTAGCTATGACGCATTTTCTGTTTGCGGGACGGGTTTTGTGTATGTGACCTTCTCCACCGCAACCGTCTCGTTTCCTTGTTCATCTTTTCTGAGCTGGTAAACATACAGTGTGAGCGAGATTCCTTGAACCTGGAATATGATTAGCAGGTTTAATAATGGTAGAGAAAAGACCCCCAACTCGCGCCCACCAACAGCTCAAATAGGCGTGAGAGGAGAAGGAGGAGGCGCCGCTGGCTTACATCCATCAGGCAGAAGCTCGGGGTCGAGCCCTCGCCGTCGTCGCCCCAACCGTTCAGGAACGCGCCGGTGGCGCTGCCCGGGTTGACGAAGAACTTGTCCATGTACTCGAAGGCGTCGAACTTGTGGGTGCCGCCGTAGCAGAGGACGTCGACGTCGAGGCGGTTGGCCTCGGCGAGCAGCAGGTCGGGCTCGGCGGAGCCGACGAGGGTGAAGCCCTCGACGAGGCCGACGCGGATACCCCCGTGGGCGACGACCTGCGTGAGCGGCAGCGCCGTCGCGCCGGGCTCGGCGACGTCGTACCGCCCGCGGACGATCTTGAGGTCGGGCGCGATGGAGCGCAGGTACTCGTAGGTGCTCTTGTCGGTGAGGTTGCCGAGGCAGAGCGTCTGGCCGATCTTGCCGGGCGCGAGGAGCTTCTTGAACTGCGCGAGGCGGGAAAGGGGAGGGAGGGTGTCAGCAGATCAACCGGGTTTTCCATCCAGGCGGCGCTTTGGTGGCTGTCGGAGGTAGAGGCGGCGTACCTTGGCAGGAAAGTCGAGAGCTCGGTCGGGGATATGGATATCGCCTAGAACAAGAATGAGGAAAGCCATGGTGTACTGTGCTCCCTATGCAGCTAAGCTGCAGCAATCGTGCGACGCGATGGTGTTCTGGCTGCGCGGGAGAGGTTGAATTGACGACGGGTCACTGGAGCTTCGTAGTCGAGGCAGTTCAACGGCGGTATGAGGCCGGAGGGGCAGCTAGTAGTGACGAGTTCGCCTGGCAAGTCCACTGTAACTTTTAACTACATACCTAGTAGGTACTACTAGGTACATTAGTAGGTACGTTCTGATGACTGACTCCGCAGGCAGACGCTAGTTAAGAATGTGGCTAGTGTGTGTGCGGCTTGTGAAGCAGATACGGATATAGCGATAACTCGGCTAATGTATTCGCCCTGGGCGACCTCCAGTGGTCCTGGTCCTCCACAGAAGCGAAAAAAAGGACGACGGACGGATCTTATCGTTGGCGGGGAGTCTCCGATAAGGAATTTTTTTTGGACGACACTGCACCAAAAATTCGGGCCTGGCTTGTGCTGCCTTCCTGGAAGAGTTCCCGCCAGTTCGACTTGTATTGATCAAGCAATCCTTCTTGGGACAAGATGGCGATAATGTCTACGCTGTCTTTAGCTGAGAAGCTCGACAATATCAAGTCACCTGGCCTGCAGAGCCAACAGCGTGTAAGTCAACTTCCCCATACCGCCTCTTCTTCCTGTCAGGCTCGATTGACAGCCTCTTCCCGCAGACTGTTGTTGTGCTTCAGGCCGTCGAGTCCACCCTGAAAGAACAAAACACTGAGCCCACACCGACCGGATACTTTGCCGCCCTCCTCGCCCTCCTCCAAAACGCCAACAGTAGCGGCACCGTCAACACAGAGCTGGCTACACCCGTCGTCTACCTCCTCGATGTCGTCACGCCGCACGCCCCCGAGGCGCTGTTGCGCTCCAAGTTCACCCAGATCCTGACGCTGCTAGCGCCCGTGCTCCTGCTGCGCGACGCTGCCGAGCCGCTCCTGCTGCGCGCCTCCATGGGCTGCCTCGAGGCACTGCTGCTCGCGCAGGACACCGCCGCGTGGGAACTTTCGGCCGCGCAGATCGGCCCGCGGCGCGCCGTCGCCGGCCTGCTGAACCTCGCGCTCGAGGCGCGGCCCAAGGTGCGCCGTCGCGCGCAGGATGCCCTCAAGCGCGTCCTGCGCAACCCGCCCCCGAGCCCGGCCATCGACCACCCGGCCGCGGACATGTGCGCCCAGACGGCGCTCAAGAACCTCGAGGAGCTCGCGGCTCAGGCCCTCGCGGCGCGCAAGGGAAAGAAAGCGGCGGCTGCGGCGGCGCACGACCCGGAGCTGATCCACGCCCTTCAGCTCGTCAAGACGGTCGCCGCGGCGAGCGGCGGCTGGCCGAGCACCAAGATCGAGTCGTTGTGTGAGCTGCTTCTGAACATTGCCAAGACGGGCAACGAGTATATGACCATGGCTGCGTTTGAGATTTTCGAGCTCATCTTCGAGGGCATGAGCGAGGAGGTGTCCTCAGCCAAGCTGCCCCGGCTGATGGAGATTATTTCGGAGCTGCGCCCGTCCGCAAACGACACACAGCTGGTGCCACCCTGGCTTGCCATTCTATCTCGGGGCTACGATGTCTCGGCGCAGATTGAGCCTGAGGAGACCTTCCAAAAACTCCCCGATCTGTTCCGTATGGTTGCGCAGTTCCTCGAATCACAGTCCGAAAACATTCGCATCTCCGCCTCCGAGTGCCTAATCTCTTTCATGGCCAACTGTATTCCCCAGCAAGTCATCATCGACCCTTCAATATACGACGAAAAGACTCTCGAAAAAATCTCCAAGACGGCCGAGTCCCTCCTCACAGTACAATTCCAGGCCGCTTGGCTGCAGACCTTCAACGTCCTCGCTGCCATGTTCCTTTCCCTGCGCTGGAGGGCCAACCCGATCCTGCTGAGCGTGACCAAGACCATCGGTGAGATTCGCGAAAACTCGTCCTTCCGCAACAAGAAGGAGGCCGACGAGGTGATTGGGCAGGCCGTCCGCGCCATGGGGCCTGAGGCCGTCCTCTCCGTGCTGCCGCTCAACCTGATCAAGCCCGTCAAGGGTCAGGCTGGTCGCGCGTGGATGCTGCCCATTCTCCGCGACTACACCAGTAACACGAACTTGACCCATTTTAGGCGCGAAATGGTACCCTTGAGCGAGGTCATGTTCCAGCGCGTACTAGAGCACGGCGAAGCCCCCAAGACGATGGAAATCAAGATATACGAGACCCTCGTGCAGCAAGTCTGGTCCATCCTACCCGGTTACTGCGACCTACCTCTCGACCTCACCGAGGCTTTTGACCAAACCTTTGCCGAAATGATTGCCAACCTCCTCTACAAGCAGACTGAGCTTCGTCTGGACGTCTGCCGTGCGCTCAAGACTGTCGTTGAATCAAACCAGGCTCTATCAACCATCACCGAAGAGGAAGACGACTTCCTGCTGCAAGCTCGCGTCAGAAAGGAGACGGCGGCCAGTAACCTCACCTATCTCGGCCAGTACGCCGGAAACATGCTCGCCGTACTCTTCAACGTATATACCCAGACGCTGCCGCAGAGCCGCGGCCCGATTCTGCAGACAGTCAACGCATTCCTCAGTATAACACCGAACCAGGAGCTCATGGACACCTTCGACCGCGTGAGCAAGATGCTCGCCTCAGAGCTCGAGAACCTCCCTGTCGCCGCGGGTAACAAGGAGAAGGGTAATAAGGGTGGCAAGGACCACATGCCGTCGACGGCGCAGACGCTTATGGACCTCGTCATCACAATGTCGGCGTACCTACCGCGCGAGAGTTTTGCGACGCTCTTCGAGATTGCAACCCTAATTATCGGCCGCGACGACGAGCCTCAGCTACAGAAGAAGGCATACAAGCTGATTCCGCGGTTGGCAACGTCAGAACTTGGCCTGGCGGCGCTGCAGGAGCGCAGCTCCGAGCTGCAGCAGCTCATCGTCTCGAGTTCCGCCAAGGTGTCCGCGCCGGCACGCCGCGACCGCCTCGCTGCCATCTCGGCGCTGCTGCCCCACGTCCCCGACACCGCGCTACACTTTATCCCCTCCGTTCTTAGCGAAGTCGTCATTTGCTGCAAAGAGAACAACGAGCGTGCACGCGAGGCAGCGTACGAGCTGCTCGTGCAGATGGGCACGCGTATGGCTGCGGCCAACGACGCACCCATTGACAACCGCCTGGTGCCGCACATGCCCGAAGATGCCCTCGCGGGCGTCGCCAACATTGAGGAGTTCTTCACCATGGTCAGCGCGGGCCTCGCCGGCAGCACGCCGCACATGATCTCGGCGAGCGTCACCGCCATCAGCCGGCTGCTATACGAATTCCGCGCGGCCCTGGGCGAGCAGACGCTGTCGGACCTCGTGCAGACCATGGACCTCTTCCTGACGTCCAACAACCGCGAGATCGTCAAGAGCTGCCTTGGCTTCGTCAAGGTGTGCGTGGTGAGCCTGCCGATCGAGCTCATGCGGCCGCGCCTCGCGACGCTCGTGCCTAACCTGATCGTCTGGAGCAGCGAGCACAAGGGCCACTTCAAGGCCAAGGTCAAGCACATCCTGGAGCGCATGGTACGCCGCTTCGGGTACGAGGACGTCCACCGGAACTGCCCCGAGGAGTCCCGCAAGCTCATCGTCAACATCCGCAAGAGCAAGGACCGTGCCAAGAGAAAGAAGGACGCGGCGCGGGCGGGTGGCGACGACAGCGGCGAGGACGATGATGAAGAGGAGGCTGGTGGCAAGCAGTTCGACACCGAATACGACCGCGCCATCTACAGCAGCGAGTCCGAGGGTGACAATGACGACGACGGCGACAACAACGACGAGGCGCCGCGGCAGAAGAAGAAGACGCAAAAGGGCGGCAAGACGTACATCCTCGAGGACGACGACGAGCCGCTGGACCTGCTCGACAAGAAGGCCCTCGCCAACATCTCCTCCACAAAGCCCTCCCGGACGCGCCAGCCGCAAAAGGGCAGGTCCCGGGCCAAGGTCGACCTCGACGGCAAGCTCATCCTCGGCAAGGACGATGCCGCTGCCACCGCCGACGACGACACCGCCATGGACATTGACCAGCCCGAGGGCGGCTCCGGCGGCGTCGGCGCCTACGTCGCGGCCATCAAGGGCAAGGACGCCGCGCGCCGCGGCCGCGGCGGCAAGCTCAAGTTCTCCAACCGCCGCTCCCGCGACGACATGGACGACGACGACGACGGCGGCGGCGAGCAGCTGGACGAAAAGTCGGCCGTCATCATCAAAAACCGCATCAGCCCCGGCAAAACCGGCGCCAACCGGGGTCGCGGCGGCGGCGGCGGCGGTCGTGGCCGCGGCGGGCGGGCAGGTCGCGGAGGCATCGCGAACGGGAGGAGGGGACTGGGTGTGGACAAGAAGCGAGGCGGCACGGGGCCGACGGGCGCCAACGGCGTGGGCAAGGGCCGACGGGGAGGCGGTCGGAACTAAAGAAGAAGAGGAAGGGGAAGGGGACGCGACAAAGGCAAGGGGTGAACTGGTCGTCGCATTTTCACATGAGAGCGGGAAGAGAACGGAAAGGGAATTTTCTTTTCGACATTTTTGTTTTGTGGTTTCCTAGGAAACAAGAGACTGTGTATATACCAAGTAGAAGGAAAACCACCAAACGGAGAAAAAAAATATTAGGATACAAGAGATTTGTAAAAACGTGAATAAGTGGCGTGTGTATTTATTTAGGTCATCAAGTTCCATTATCTGAATATGCAGCATCCTTTCCTTTCCCCATCGGCCGCCAAAGTCATTTGTAATGCCCTCTCTCGGTGTATCATCTCTCTCCATAGAAACATGCTTGTTTATATAAAAAAAAAGAAAAAAAAGTAATCATCCGCAGCGCTATGCAAACTCGACATATGACAAAAAGAGGAAACGTCGCACTCAAGAGAGCATTAGAAATGGAGCAAAATGAAAAGCGGGAAAAGGTCATCACAAAAAATTTGTGTGTCAATGGTTCGGTCCAGCATGCATTCATTCATTCATTCAGTTCTCTGACAACAGAAAGAACGTGAAAAGGTGAGCGGCTTTTCCAGCAGCCTCTTCCCCCGGTCCAACAAAAAACGTATTGCGCCCAGTCAAGGGGCAGGAGGCATGTCCACGGATCCTTAGTCGAGAACAATCACGTTCCCCCGTGGCCCATGCCGGCGTGGCGATGCCTGGATTGGCGGTGAGCGGTACCCGTATCCTCGAGTCTGTCCGTATCCGTACTGGCTGTCTCTGGTGGTGCCCCAGCTGTTTTGGTTTCTGCTTCGTGTGAGCACAGCGTTGAGATGATGGTGCAGGATTGAAAAACAAAAGTGGCAATTGCGGGAGGATACCACTCACTGGTCCCTACGAGGTAAAGGGAATAGCCCTTGGTGCTCGGCGTGTGATGGAGAGACGGATACGGCCCGGACATGGATCGTGCCGTGGTCTCGATGGTCGGATGCTAGGGGCGCCTGCTGCTGCAAGGGAGTCTGGTACGTAGGTCTCCATGGGGTCACTGGGCGGGCGGTTTCCCGCGGAACAGGGTACAATTCGACACCACCATCTATCTCGTAGTCCTGCAGTATCGGACTCTCCCGGCGGGGAGCAAACTGGCGGGTTCCATATGGCTCGTGGGGCCGAGACCAGCGACGCGCTTCGCGAATATGCATGAGTTCTTCCGGCTGGGTGACGCGCTCGTAGAATCCTCCCCTATCCTCCATAACGATGGGGTTGGAGCGCTCTCCTGGCCGGTTGACATCTATAACGATCCTGTGCGCGGGGGCGGGGGCGGGGACCTGTGGTTGTGCTTGCCAAGGCTCTGCTTGAAAATGGCCATTAGATCCGAGAGGTTGCACGTCATTCACTTGCCTTGCATGAAGATATACTTCTGTCCCGTACGACGGCTGCTGGTACGAGTAGGGAGGCGGCTGCTGAGGCGGCGCAGAGTACTGCGATGCGGGCCCGGATGTCACCATGAACGGAACAATCCTCGCAGGTGGTGCGCTGGTTTGGAACGCAGGCTGATTCCAGGCTTCTGGGTGCTGACCATCCATGGAGCGTTGAATAGGTACGCTCCGCACAAATGATGGCTGCATGGGTGATGGTGGCTCTATCGAGGGAAGTGGTACATCATGGGACGGGGGGGTGAGAGACCGTGAAGCACCTGATCCTCCAAATGGGGGCCTGTTGATTGGCAGAATGATGGGAACAGAGTGCACCGGTTGCTGCCGAGCGTAGGTTGGGTACGACCCCGGGTCAGTCTCCATGACCGTGGACGTGGAAGAGCCCCGAACCTCTCTATTTCGCCGGATGGCTTCTTCCCAGGCACGGTATCGCTTAAAGCCCCGCTGGTTCCGCCTCTGAGATTTGGATCCTTGTTGGTTAGGGTCAGGGGATTGTACAGGTCCAGCAGGACGCTCGGGTTGGGCTCTTTGTTCCATGGGGATATCCAATCCGGGCTGTGGCAGAGAGGGCCTTGGATTTGCTGGTCCAGCAGCGGTGGGTTCCACGTCTGGCTCCTCGGCCGAGGTAGCATCGGTCGACTCATCATCCGAGTCTCCCGTTTCAGAGTCTGAGATAACGACTACTTCGCGGAGAATTTCATCCAGCTGATCACGGCCAGTTTCCTCGTCACCTCGCCACTGGACAAGGGTATCCAGGCAGCGCTTCTCCACGAGTTTGCGAGCATTCTCCCAGGACACCTCCTTGAGAAACCGATCATACGGAGTGTGGTTATGGCGTATGTGGGCCAGGACGGCCAGCTGCACCCTTCTAGCCAAGGATATGTCCTTTGAGAGGCCGACGGGCCCGGAGCCTTTGCTGGAACCAGTCTGGATATGACGATTAGCAATGGACGGGCGAGCAGGCGGGAAACGAACTCGGGTAAAGGAATGATCAATAATGATTTGGCGATCAGTGTTGGGGATGCGAGGAAACAAATCTCTGAGAGCAGCGTCAGCTTGTGCGTGATAGACTTCCTGTGAGTCGGGAATGGGCTCAGGTGCTCCGTTGGCTGTGGTGTCGGCGGGCAGCTGGGAAACGTGGCCCAGCTTGGCCTTGGCCTCCTCGACAATCATTGCTCTGATATGGTGACCGACGCGGTGGACCTGGCCGGCGATGGCAGTCCCGGGGGCTGCCTTGGCATTCTGCATGGTAGGGTGTTAATATTGATGGCTACAGGTGACGAGCGGCCGACAGCTAGCCACATACGGAGACGATGAAGATCATGGCATCCTTTTCTCGAGAGATTTCCTTGCAAGCCGTAGTCAGATCGGGGTTGCCTATGGGGACAAACTCGAATCCTGCGGGCGGTTCTCTCTCGATTGTGTCCTAGGGACGGCGCGTGAGTCGAAATAAGAGGTTACGTGCCACGGCATTAATGGTCAATCAAACCTTGTATTCGAGCTTCTTCTTCTTGTTCTCGTTGGCGACAAACTCAAAGTACGTGTGATGCTTGGACTTGGGCACGAGAGGCCTCGACGCAAAGTTGTCGAGCACAGGCGCGGAGCAGTCGAACTGGGGCCTGCTCTGCCTCATGTGCCGTTCCTTTGGGCCGCCCACCACCGCGGCAGGGAGGCCGCGCTGTTCCCTCACCATTTGTGGCGGCTATGTCATGTTTGGAGGGAAAGGAAAGGGAGACGTTCGAGATGCAGGCAGCCAGATGAGCGAAGCCGGGTGCGCGGGAGCAGCCGGGCCAGTCCGGCAGAGCAGAAGAACGGATCTCTACTCGATCGTGACGGACGATGGGTGATGGGATTGGATTCCACGGATCTGTAGCGGCAGGAGCTATGGCCACACAGGTACCGCGAGTGGCTGTTTAAAAAGACCACACCCGAGAAGGGTAAGTCGAAAAAGGGAAACTTGATCAGCGGAGCGGGCTGTGCTTTTGAGCTAACTGGGAGCGTGTTTGATGGATGTTGGGGAAGTTGGGCTACGATTGAGGTTGGTTAGGCGGATCATGATTAGGTAATCACTCAACTGCGATGTGAAGGCGTAACCGCGGGCATCACGTGTGATGTATAGCGGCCAGACGAGATTGGGCTGTAATTGGGAATAAATAGGGCGGTCTCGATTTATGCAGCTTGGTCATTATGGACCAGTCAGATTGATCCAAAGGACGAGCCGTGAGGCCATTGGCGGCCAGATGCAGCGGCACAGACGACGCGGGGACTACATTTAGATTGGCTGTTTAGGTCGTACAGGTGTCGGGAAAACGAAGCAACTCGTGTACATCTGTGGCTGGCAGTCAATTTTATGAGAAACACGGCTTACGAGACAGGTGCTACGAAGCTGTGGGAGCTGGAGGCACTGGGTGATGCATTTGCGGTGCCAATGCAGTACGCAGTGAACACACTCATGCTCGATGGCAGGGTCTTGGTGCGAGAATGCAGGAGGGGATAATTGGGACCAGATCATGCCATGACTAGCCTCAGTGAATTGTAGAGAGGCAATGATGGTTGCATGATGAGAATTCCCGGTGGTCAGGCGAGAGACAGCAGGCACCAGCCGTCGGGAGACAGGCACTAAGATAGCCCATTGGCGGTAATGCTACGGCCCGGCCTGACGCCAAGTGGATGTTCGGGCATTTCAACAAAGTAACAAAGACCCCTTGGCTCTTGATTGAAGTGTTTGGTGAATTCCGTTCGGTGAGTGATACAGGTGGTACAGGTGAGATGCATGCATGAAATCCGGTACAGTGTAGCATTGCCAACGGGTCAAGGTCAGCACTGGTGGTGAGAGAAGTAGAGGGCGTGGACTGCAATATCGGCATGCTCTGTCAGGTTTTGGCAGACGAGACGGTTCGGCCGGCGAGGATGGTGGCCTACTTTTATCAAGGCGCTGAATCGCCGTGTTGTCCTGGTGGTGTGTGTCGTGATGTTTCGACAATGTCTCTCAATTCAGAAATGGTGTGGGTGATAACCACAGCGATAGCCGGGCCGAAAGCAGCACGTGACTAGACAGGCAGAAAACACGTGATTTGAGCTGATTAGGTGGGCCTGTGAGGAAATAGCCAATTACAGGGAGCCAAGTGCTAGGATAACACAGCCACCACAGGCAGCAGGATAGCAGGATGGCTGTGCAGAGACAGGTCTGCAAACTAAGTTAGCAGGTAGGCTACACTGACAAGCAAGCAGAACGGAAAGCAGTGACGACGTAGGCATATATGATATTTGACAGCAAGTGCCACGGTGGCCGGCCTGGCCAGTGAAGCACGAAGGAGGAACAGGGACCGGACTGTGGGGGAACGTCGGGAGAATACATGAGAAACCGTGGTACGGATAGGTTAGGAGGTGTATCTCTTGGACGAGGGATGAGCAGCGCTAGAGCGTTCGGAGAGGGTCATGGCGATTGAAGTGGGTGGCAGTGCTGCCGGCGGGTGGGCTCATGTTCGGGGAGGGCGACGATAGGGTCAATTTTGCCGTTATTAATGGTAATTATGCAGTGGAAGCTTATTAGTTATTAGATGGGAATTCCAGAGCAGAGGTACCGGAGCAGAGGATGGAACCATTGGAGAAAAGGAATAGACGAGTGTGCGATATGCAGCCGTGTTGTGTACATAGATGAACTTGAACGGAGAGCCGAGCCGAGACAGGACGAGGACTGTGTCAGCTCCCTCGGACCTCGGACACTAGACAGAAACAGTTGGACGATAGGAAGAAACGGCAGCGAGAGCCCCTAAAATAAATACAACAGCGTGAGCAAGGAACTGCTGGAATGGAGCGATTGGCTGACGGGAGGCGCAGCAGCATGGTTGCCCAAACGGGCAGGAGTTGAGCGTCGTCAGCACTCTTCTCCCGCCCAGCAAAGGTATCCTCCATGGTAGGTGTATGAACGGTCAAAATAAGGTACTGTTGTATTAGGCTGATACAATGAAGTGGGAGGAGCTCTGAGCGCCGGACAAGATCCGTTTTATTAGAGCGCTAGAGCAGCCACCGCTGGGCAGCCAGTCAGCCGGGTTTATAGCGCAGTTCGGTACTGTAAATGGCCTTACCGCGCCTATACGTGCCCGCAGCTGCACTAAAAAGCAGCCTGGCACGCAGCATGAATTTCACTTCAGCGCCGCGGCGACCGAAAAAAAAGCTGACGCGTCCCTCATCCCCTTGAACCCCACTGCCGCCCCGAATCCGACCAACCAAGACTCAGCCGCGAATACTCCGAACGGCACGCTTTCCCGGCAAGCCTGGTCTCTGCTCGGCCTCTGCTCGCTGTTACGCTGTGCTTGGGCTGCCTCATCCAGTGCTCCCTCCCCTGTACTGATGAAATAGGTACTGACTGACGCCCCAGCTAAGGCGAACAAGGCTAACTAGGTACCTATGCCACACTCCCTCATTCCCATACCTATTCATAGCCACATAGGCCCCCCCCCTTCTGCCTTTGCCTCACGTCACCTTTCCCTTTGCCTTTCCCTCCTTCTTCCCTTCTACATCATCCTCGCTCGCATCAACAAACATTCCGCCACACCCCAGGATTTCCAAATCAATCCCAATCATCCATCTACAATCGAGTGCTCCTCATTGCTCGGTTCCGTCTCCGTCCTTGACTCACTTGGTCTTGCCACATCGCCTTGACGGCAGCCAACCCATCACAATGTCGGCCTCGGCCCAGAACGATTTCGATGCTCTGCTCGACCTCTCCGAGTATGACGCCAACTACCAGTCTCCCTCGCTCTCGCCCAGCATGAGCACCAAGCCCGGCTTTGCCACCCCCGTCTCCGACATGACTCCCGCGCCTGTCACATCAACCACAACCCAGGCCATGAACGGTCCTAGCCACAACTACGACATGTACCGCCAGCAGACCGGCTTCGTCCCTGGCGCCCTCGCCAATACCATGGCCGTCAACCAGACCAACAACACTGGCTACCAGGACTTTGGCAGCCTCGACTACCTCACCAGCTTCTCTCCCGAGAACGACGTCTTTGACTTTAACACGTCGCCCTCACAAGCTACTCTCGCTGCGTCTGAGCTCGACATGGAGTTTGAAACTCCCAACACGAATCCATTCTTCACCGTCAACCCTAGCAGCATTGAGCAGCCCCAGCAGCAGGCCTCGGCCACCAGCTCGCCTGGCCGTCTCTGGCCCGGCGCCCACACCCAAGCCGCCGCCGTCGCCAAGGCTCAAGCTCACCAACGCCAGATGATGCAGCGATCCCAGAGCCAAAAGGCTCGCGGCAAGGCCCCCCAGGCTACCGACCCCATCGTTGAGCAGAAGATTACCCAGCTCCTCAACAACATGCGTGCCAAGCCCGGCTCTGCCTCGGGCGACTCGCTGTCAGGCTCCTCGAGCATGCCTCGCACCAAGAAGTCCGAGGAGGACATGGACGAGGATGAGCGTCTCCTTGCTAGTGAAGAGGGCAAGAAGCTCAGCTCTAAAGAGCGTCGCCAGCTTCGCAACAAGGTCTCAGCCCGTGCTTTCCGCTCCCGCAGAAAGGAGTACATCTCGCAGCTCGAGAGCGAGCGCGACCACAAGGAAGACGAGGTTACTCGTCTCCGCCAGAGCAACCGCGCCCTGATGGAGGAGAACAAGCGTCTATCCGACCTCACCCGTATGCTCCTCTCTTCGCCCAGCTTCTCTAACTTCCTCGATCACCTTAGCACCAACTCTGCCGCCATTCCCCAGCAGGCCCCAATAAAGGTCGAGGCCCAGCCCGAACAGGAGCGGGTTCAGATTCCCAAGGATGCCAACCCTTACAACAACCAGTCTCAGCAGCAGATTGGCATGGCGATGATTCCTGAGCAGAGCGTGGACTACTCGATGCTGGCCCTTGATGGTTACAATTTCCAGCCTACCGTCTTCGTCGTGAACACCCCCGATATCCCGGCTCCCATTGACGCTGGTGTCCTTGCTGGCAAGACGTCCAACTTTGTCGAGTCTTTTACTGAAGAGGAGAAGGTTGATGCACCTGTCATTGAGCACCCCATCAAGCGTGAGAGTGCCGAACCTACCGAAGCCGCCTTTGTCAACGAGGAGTTTGAGTCTGATCCCGACTACGCTCTTTTCCATGCCCAGCCTGCTGCACCTAGCACAGAGCTGTCTGTTCCATCCGGAAGCCTCCCTGATATTGACGTCTTTGGCGGCATTAAGACGGAGAAGGTGCTATCCCGCTATGAACTTGTTGATGCTACGGAAGTTGAGCGCTCTTCTGCCTATGCCATGGCTCGTGTCCAGCAAATCGCCGACAGTGTCGAGTCGGTGATGGCCAGATTAGAACTTGTTACCCAAGAGTTGTAACTGGTTTACGGCATGATTTGTTTTGCGACACTAAAAGATTTACAGCGATGACGGCTTCAAGCAGAGCGTTTCATTTGTACGACATGTACTGTGCATATCGGGGAACTGGGCTACTGGGATAACGGTACTGGCGTTTGGCACAAGCATGAGCTTGTTTTTTTTCTACATATATATATATATATATTTACTTGTGCATCTATATTGTTTGTATAGATAGAACCGCAAAGGTACACTACTGAATGAGAGCGAACAGACGCATCGCAACTACTCTTTGAATCTCGTGATGCTATTTTAATTCGTGGGGGCGATGGATTAGCAATCAGACCAACTGCGACGGGAAACGTCCGTCCGTACTCGATGCTGAGAGAGTTTCATGGTGATACGTCTTGGCCTGCCGATCCTGGAGGTATGACCCGCCCGCCCCCTTGATGGTGATACAGCTGGAGCCTAACCATCGGTACTCATGGGCGGGAATTAGCTTAAGAAATGAGTGATATATTCGATATCAATGAGTCGTGAAACAGACGAAGAAGCGGTCGGGCCCGAGGGGTGCCCCCCCCTTTTTCTGCAGAGCGTTTCAAGTCTCCGGAGGCTCTGGCCGCTGGCCGCTGGCAATCTTCTTTTTTTTTTTCGGTTATGCTATTGGCCACTGGAAGGACGGGCTGGAGGCCAACCACGTTGGAGGCCTGCCAGTGGGCAGGTTTTCTGCGAGGATTGGTCGGTTACAGGACATGAGGCTTGTGTTGGTGTGGTTGGTGGTGATGGGGGTTGGCAGTGGCCATGCTGCGTAGGTAGGCGAGGAAAAATGCTAGTTGAATGTAGAAATGACCTGCTTCTACTACTCTACCAAGTCTCAGTCCCATTAACTGGAAGTTAACAAAAAATGACTTGCAATTTTAGCGAAAATGTCGGTATCCCTTGCTGAGCGCTCTGGTGGTGTGCCTCCACTCGATACACGAAGAGCAATCGTTGATGCAGGTCTAGCAGTAGTAGCCGTAAAATCTGGTATGGCACATTCCCAAGCCACTTCCCCTTTTACTCGCATGCCTCCCACCTGTGATCTGCCTCCTTTGCCCTGCCTAGCCGGCCAACCGTGCGTCTACACCCCGCAAGCGCCCTGCCCGGCAACCCGGCAACCCAGCACGCCGCGTACAAGCTGAGGCTGATGGTGCCAAAGACGAACAGTGGGATGAGCGTGTACGTGATCAAGTCTGCCCCAGTCCGTTAGTGTTACATCTCACAAACGAAAGCGACGGAAGAAAAAAGAAGACGAAGACGAGAACAAACTTACACACAACCCCCCCGGAGCGCCGCACCACCTCGTACAGCTCCCCACGCATCACGGCGACCGCCGTCGCCTCGTCGCGCCACGGCCCGACCAGCCGAAACTTTGTGTTGAAGTTGGGCCCCATCGCCCAGACGTAGAGGCAGCGGGCGTCGCGGCGCCTGAGCACGCTGCCCAGCGTCGGGGCGGTGCCAGCGTCGAGCGCCAGCTGGTACGCGTAGCTCTCGTGGTCGACGCCGCGGCGGTCGCGGAAGAGGTCGTAGCCTCGGCGCGGGCGCAGCTGGTAGTCGACCTCGTAGCCGGGCACCGCGTCCGTGCCCGCCGTCCGGGGGACGACGTCCAAGGCGTGCTGCTGCTGCAGAAGGCGCAGAACCCAGAGCTGCGCCTGCAGCTCGGCGAGCGGCGGGATGGCGCCGATGCTGGGCCGCACGAAGCCGACGTAGGCGACGTCGACGCCGGCGGTGGGGCAGTAGATGCCGCGGCCGGCGGAGGCGGCCGCGTCGTCGAGGGTCGGGTAGGCGCCGCGGGACGGGTCGAGCATGGGGAAGGCGGTCGCGTAGCCGGTGGCGAGCACGACGACGTCTGGCGTCACGGTAGACGGGTCGGCGTCGGCGAAGTGCATGGCGCCGGAGGACGGATCCACGTGGGTGGGCCAGCGCCGGACGGCAATGGTCCGGCCACCTGCGTTCGGCCGGATGGGCACGTTGAGGATGCGCGACCGGAGACGCTGCATCAACGACGCGGAGCGGTGCCCGGCGGAGAGGTACGGCAGCGCGCGGTCCGACTTGCACATGAAGACTGCCATGGCCGTTAGTCGGAGGATGCTCTGAAGGGAGGCATGGGGGGACTTGCGGGAATCGAGATGCTTCCGGTCCTTGCTCATCTGCCCGACCCATTGGTCCGGGCCCTCCTCGGTGCCGCTGATGAGCCAGTGCATCCAGCGCACCCAGATGTCGTACGCCGCCCACAGCAGCGGTCCACGCTGAAGGATCGGGTGCGCGTACGCTGTGTCGAACAGGCTAGCGATAGACGTGTCGACCGGCTTGTTCGGGCGCGTGCCCTCCTTGTGCAGGCGTCCTCCTGGTGTCGGCATCGGGATCACCTGTCGTGAACTCGTGTTAGTGCAGGGCTGACATCTAGCGGTATTTGTCTTGTTCCGGGACTTGCCTTGGGCGCGCAGAAGAAGCCCTCGCGGTGGCATAGCGTGACCGAGGCTGTCGGCGCCGTCACGGCCAGGTGAGCCATGTCCATACCCGTCTCGCCAGCGCCGAGCACCACGACGTGCGTGCCGTCGCCCAGCTGCGCGCGCGTCTTGACCTCGGACGAGTGCAGCACCGTCATCGCCTTCGTCCTGCATAGGAGACCCGGCACCTCCGGGATGCGCGGCAGCACGTTGATGCCCGTGCAGAGGGCCACGGCGTCGCAGTCCCACGACTCGACCGCCACCGCGCCGCCTTCAGTGATTGTCGTAACCTCCGCGGTGTGGCCGGCCGGGAGCCGCCGGACGATGCGGGTTACGCGTGCCCGGCACCGGACGTGCGGCCACAGGCTGAAGTGCGTCAGGTAGTCGCGCAGGTACTGCACGTACACGGCCGGCGTGACAAAGTCGGGCGCGTCGGCCGGTAACCGAAAGTCGGAGAAGGCGGTCAGGTACTTGGACGAGACCAACTGTTCTCTGTCAGATGTCAAGTGGCGATTCGAGAGTCATGTTTCAAGCTACCTCGGCATCTTCGTAGACGCGCTGCAAAAAGGTGCCGCCGATCTCGTCGCCGGCCTCGAAGAGACGCACGTCAAGAGGCGGGATCGGGAAGAAGAGATGCGCCGTGGCCAGGAACTTGAGCGTCACGATGCCCGCAGGGCCGCCTCCAACAACGGCGACCTTCATAGCTGTGCTAAATTGAGCAAGAGAACTGTGTGAAGCAGGGTTATTTCGTGTGGAAGCAACACAGACAGACCCGCGGTGTAGTTGCATATTCGGGTATTGCATATTCGGGCGGAAAGGCACAGGCATGGCCACTACATGATGGTGCCGGACCTCTACTTATACGGATTCAAGGATGCCAAGAGCACGTTGCCAGGTTCGCGATAACCGACCGACCTAAGAGGCACAATGTCGTCAGCAACAGAAAGAACAGAGTGTCGCCACACGGCCCGGAACTAGCCAACCAACTACTACAGATTATCGACCGCGAGTGCAAGACGCAGATGAAAGAGCGCAAAGACGACCATGATACCGCCAAAAATGGCAACTCCTGCGACGAGCCACAGGAATCTGGCCGCACAACCCTCGGGTGAACTGCCACACCAGATCTCGCCAAGAAGCAGGGGATGGGGGCAGAGAGCAACGCAAGTCTGTGGTAGCCTGGCAGGTTCGCTACCATGATCCATGATGCAACAACGTGCTGGATGCCATGCTGTCATACCCTCCTGCCGACAAGGGGCTGGCGAATAGATAGAACAGGTGGCTCAAAGTCGGCTGCTCTTGCAAATCCCGGGCTCTCTGTGTTGAAAAAAAAAAGAGAGGGCATAATCATGTACAATAAGAAATGTCAGTGGGACTCTCAATTCACGCCGCTCGTCGTCGGCAGCGCCTTTTAACAGCCACATCTCCGAGATCTGTGTCCATTGTTGCGGGAACAAAAGAACAAGCGGGAACAGCAGCAGAAACAATGTAGATGAAACGAGGCTCAGAGGCGCTACACCAAGATGCCCAAGCTCCAGCTTGATGACAGATGACACTCCTCTTACTGGGCCGTGCAGGTGTTTGCCTCGCCACAGCAAACTTGTGTGTACAAGCCGGGTATGGTGCACGGAATCTGGTTGTTCACAAACAATATGAGATTGCCGTTATTCATTGTATTAGGTAGAGTATGTAGATTTTCCAACCCGTCTTTCTGGCATCATCCTGCAGTTGCTAGGTGTGCCGCTTCTAGTTGTGAATGAAAATGCATGCCGATCATGCTGTAGTGCAAATCGCTTGAACATGAAGCTTGTAGAAGGAGAAAAAGATTGACAGCTGCGAACACTCGCATGTGTTGAGAGATTGGACAAGTTAGCGGTAGCCGAGCTACCAGTGAGGAGCAAAGGTGATGAAGCCCATGAGGACGCCGGAAAAGACACCCGTAACGGGAACAGTGATGAACCAGCCGAGGTAGATCCATGACACCATGCGCCAGTTGATGGCGCGCCAGTCACCGTTGCAGAGGCCGACGCCGACAATGGCACCTGTGATGCACTGAGTGGTCGAGACGGGCAGCTCAAGACGAGTAGCCATGATAACAGTAATGACAGACCCAAGCTCCATGGAGAAACCACGGGACGGCGACATGAGCGTCACGCGATTACCCAGATTACGCATGATGTGGTAGCCGTACGTCCACAGACCAATGCAGATACCGGCACCACCAAAGGCAAGGATCCAGCGCGGAACATCGGCCTCGAGGGGAACCACCTCTGTCTTCCAGATCTGGTAGATGGACGCGTAGGGGCCGACGGCGTTGGCGACGTCGTTGGCGCCGTGCGTGAAGGAGGCAGCGGCGGCAGTCATGATCTGGAGGAAGGTGTAGAGGAACTCAGCCTTGTTGTCAAAGTGGCGGGCATGCGCGTGGATCTCCTCGACATCGCCAGCAATAACCGACTTTTCGCTCTGCGAGCCGACAATGTCCTGGTCGACACCGCGGAGGACAGCCCACTTGAGCCACCAGAAGGCGACGGCTGGAGTGTACCACGCACCATCGGGCTTGGGGCCGATCAGCGGCTTGTGGCTGGACTTGGGAATCTCTTCCGTGGACACGTCCGAGACGGCCGTCTTTTCCTGCTGGCCCCCAGTTTCATGCTGGCCCTCAACATCTCCAGTTACAGCGGCAGCATTGCGGTTGCGGCGAGCGTCGAGCTCCTCGCGCGTCATGTGGCCCTCGTAGTAGTTGCGAACGATGCCGGTAAAGTTCTCGGGAGGAGGGGGAACCTCGCCGCGGCGGAGCAGGAGGGGACCCTGGAGGATGTGCCACGTCTTCATTTGCCAGTCTTCCTTGATGACGACGCGGTACATCCAGGGCACGAGGAAGATGGTGATTAGAAGAGCAAACCCAGCGCCGACGCCGACAATGACGCCGGGAATCTGAGCCTCGGTCAGGGCAACGTTGTAGTCACCACCCTTCCAGATCAACAGCATGACAATAAGGGACGAGGTAAGCCAGAAGTAGATGGGGACGAGGAAGAGACCCTTGGCGGCAGGGTTGGCGCGAAGCAAAACACCATACTTGGTGAGGAGGAAGATCATGGCACCAAAACTACCGGACAGAATGGGGGCAATGATCCATGCAAGGAAGACCTGGACAACACCCTGCTTCAGATCGAGGGAGCCGTCCTTGTGATAGCCGACCCAGGTAATGCCCTTGTTACCCAGAGCTCCGATACCCATGCCAAGAACACCGCCAAGTATCGAGTGCGTAGTCGATACAGGCATGCCGAACTTGGTCGCCATGGTGAGGTAGAGCGAGGAGGCAGTGACGGCGCAGACCATGCCGAGCATGAGAAGAGCCGGCTGGGCGGAAAAGGCTTTAACATCGACGACCTTGGTTCGGATGGTATCGGCGACACGGCCACCTACACCGAGGGCTCCGGAAAACTCCATGAGCGAGGCGCCGCACATAGCCTGCAGGTAGCTGATGGAGCGGGACGAGACGGAACTGGCCCACGAGTTGGCGACATCGTTGGCACCAATGTTCCAGGCGTCGAGGAAGGCGAAGATGGTGCCGACCGCGAGAAGGTAGTCGTACTGATGCAGAACCATGTTGGCGGTTGCGTCACCGGAGGTGGCAGTTGAGTGCGGGCGGCAGTTTTCGGTTCTTTTGGGAAATCTTTCCAGAAGACTGAAGGAGAGGATGAAAAAGAGCCCCTAAATTCGTCCGTGAAGCCCAGTATAGAAGACAGAATCGGCATCGAGGAGGAATGACCGGCGGAGAAGGAGAAGAGGCGACAACCAGGAGAGGATGAGTAGACTATATAGCTGACATGGACCAAGAGCCAAATACGCGGAGAAAGCACGGCCAAGTCTTTTGTTCCCGACCGACGCACGGCTTTGCTCGCCAAGGCGTGGACTTTTCCCTTCTTTTGCAACCAATACATGCTACTAGCATGAGTAGAGAGGCAATAGGGAGGGAGTCTGTTCCAACTGTAAGGATGGTGTCGGTAGGTTTGTGTGTGTGTGGATGATGGCGGCGGGTAAGCTGGGGCTCTGGAAACGTGGGAAGCGCGGTGCCAAGGCAGAATGAAGCCTGAAAGGTGGTCGTGCCAAGACGAGCTGGTGTTCTTCGGTCTAGCAGTAGGAAAGAAGAGGCAGAAGCTACAGCGAATTCAGCCACGTGGTTCGCGTAGTTATGAAGGCTCAGTTGGGCAAGTCTTGGGTGAGGCACCTTGTGCTCGTCGCCAGGTGTTCTGTGTATCCCCATTGCCATTGATTTCGAAATAGGTTTGCAGTTGGGAAGAGCGGTTCTGATATGACTCTACAGCCATCAACGTTAGCCATAATAAACGCTTGAATGCTGACTGCCAGGCTGGTGGCTCAGCAACGTTGGCGTTTGAGGAGAGTACTGGCCAGTACCGGAGGCCTAGTGACAACCAGAACAAGGCTCATTTGCTCCAATTAATGATTGTTACTGCCTACCACTCCGCTTTCATGGCTGCTCCGCCAGTAGACCAAGAAGCCATGACAGAACGAACTCAGGTGCAAGTCGCAGGGGTCTTCAGTGGCCCCAGGCTGGTCGGGGAAAAAATTGCCCCAGCCAAGAGATTTGAAATAGCGTCTTGTAATGGTAGAATAGCACGTGTACGGGTGCGCGGGGGTGTTTTGATCAACGGGCTGTGAAGAGCTAATAGATTAGGAACGCCCTGTAAGCAAGTGCGGTAGCGGAGAAAGGCGGAATACTGTTCAAGATGCTGGAAGGGGAAGTGGTTCAAAGAAACTGTATCATTCTAAGATAATGTTTGAAGCTGATTGGAGATTGAAGAAGGTGGCGGTTGTTGGTGAAGGGAGCAAACGGCGTTGGATCTGAGTTGGGATGTGAGGTCTGATAAGACGGCTGATAAGACGGCTGATAAGATGGTTGATAAGATGAAGGTCGATAGGGATAAGGGTGGATTGCTAAGCACACGATTGACCAGCCAACATCCAAGAAACAGATCAACGTGTTGCTTCCAACAGCGAAATCAAGGCAGCACTGCAGACTCAAGATGGACAAAATCGACCCAAAAAAAGCAACCGACTAAAGAGGAGAAGACAACGAGGATTAGCGCATCGCATCGCACCGCTCCCGCCGTCAACTCTATTTTTTACGTTAAAGCAATGCCAAGCCACCATCGTGCGCCACAACTTCCTGTCCAAAGCCACCTCAATAGCCCGATCCAGTTCGTCCTCCTCTTGGCAGCCAAATCATGCCCAGAAACACATCCACGTGCATCCCCGTTTGGCATTCCGATACCTCGTATCTTGCAACAGACCATCCACGATCGAGTTTGTTGGCACGTTGTTCGCCGTCCTGCTGCCCGCCGCGAAACGCCTCGAGTCGGTTGGCGCGTCTTGCAGCGCATCTTGGCAGATGACCCTTCCCCACGTCCGAGTTGTTGCTGTTCCTTTATTCTATCCACTCTCTACCCCAATCATCCAACCTCCGGAAGATGGATGGACAGTATGCAAGTGACATGAGCCCTTCCACCTTTTCCAATTCTGAGGGTTGGCATGAATGCAGTTTCCTACGCGAAATGGTCCCCAGCAGACTATGTGCATATTTAACGCCATCAGGATCAACACGACTTCCAACCATGGAATGCCTCAGCCTCCTCTCGTATGCCGTGGACTGAACATGCAATTGTCTTACGTGGCATTCTGTACAGAACGTGTCATCCACGGGCGCTATCGCAGATCGCATGAGGAAGGGGTCGTGCGCGGCAGGAAACCTCTAAAACACGTCCAACGCGCCCCTTATTATTAGTGATCGATGCGGCTACATCCCGCCCGCGACCCAAGAGCGACGAGTAATTGAAAAAGAGCTGTCCCTCTGAACAGAGGTGGAAGCGGGAGGACCCTAACTAGTATACACTGGGCTGGGACTGCACTGAACCTGTATAGGAGTAAAAGCTTTCTTTTATTAGGTACTCTAGTTTTTCCTTTACTATACACTAGCCACGGTACTAGATAGGCTTATTAGCCTAATTAGAGCATAATAATAATAATAATAATAAAAGTAAACGGGGCTGGTCCTATCATCTGCCAGTCAATGCCGCTATTCGCATCACTACAAGAGTAGTTATTAGGGCGCGAGCGAAAGACTTGTATCTGCCCGGGAGCATACTCGCCAGATTCGAGCAAATCCCGAAACAACTGTTTCTTCTGCCTGGCTCTCAAATGCCTCTTTTAGCTGGCATTCGTACCTGGTTCTCGTACCTGGCTCTCGTACCTCCACCTACCTCTGACTTGTACCTCGCTTTATTTTAGGCTGTCTTACGCGGCTTTATCACCCGGCTTTATTATCAGGCTCTATTGCTTGACTCTATTGCTTGACTCTATCACCTGACTCTAGACCCTATCGCCTGACGAAATTTGAATACCGGAGCATTTTATTCACTTATCAGTTCTCCCAGCTAGCTTGAAACCCCCATCTCTTCCTTGCTACTCAGTGTTAGGGGCTTTTGTCCCCCACAACATTGTAATGAGTGTACGGTACAGATTTCTTTGAGTCAGGCGCTTGATGGCTTTGAGGTACAGTGGGTGGCAATAAATATTCGACCCCTGCCAGGTTACTATAAACTGCGGAGGTTGGTTGTAGTAACCTGGCAGGGGTCAAATACTTGTCGCCACGACTTGCCTTTGACAGTGTTGATAACCCCAGCCAAGCCGGAACTTGTCATGAATCTGGATTAGTCATGAACCGAGACTCTGTGGGATTCCCGAGCTCAATCTTCCGAATCACCATTGCGCATCCGTTGGCTTGCTTAGCATTTGGAACGATAGGGCTAGGTCGCCGCCCAAACACAGAGACCAAGATGTGCAGTAATGGCAAACATGGTTGAACATTCAAAGCATGTACGTGGCAGTCAAAGTGCTGCCGTTTATATGACATCAACTGACGCGAAAGGGTCACCAGACGTGTCAGGTAAAGTGTTGGAAAGAGACGGAACGACTCGGTAGCTGCGCCACACCGCGGCAAAGTACTGATCATTGTCTAATGCAAGAGCTACTATAAAAGGCCGTTGAAATAGATGAGTTTACGGTCAGCTAGGTGCCCAGGGGTGGGAGGGAGGGGGGGGGGGGGGTGTCATTATACTTGTGGTGATACATAGTGACGGGTGCGTAATCCCAATCCCTCATAGTTTGCTGAGCTGTTGTGTTATATTGTAGGCCTGGATAGACACAGGCTCTATTATATTAATACTAATAAGTAACACATTAATTGATGAATGCGGCTAGCAGAAGCTTAGGAGTTATTGTCAACGATGATTACTCGCATTTATACAAGTTGGCATCATCACATCAGCTATGACGGAATTCGGGGCCTGCCTCTATTGAATACATGCATGACAGACTCCTCTTACTACAAATACAGGTCAACTGGGGATGAAACCGACTCGTACACTTCGAGTACAATCTGGGACTACGGGTCGGATTAATTTCACGAGTCCTGAGTTTAACTCATGGCAACTCATGTCAACTCATGTCAACTCATGTCAGTCGGGTGACGAAGAGAGTCGTCAACCTGGCTGTCAACCTTGGTTTCTCTACCAAGCGTAAAAAGAAGAAGAAATATTTAAAGAGACCTTGACAGCCACTTGTTGACCCTTCTTCATTCCCAGCCAACTCAGACTCTCTTTTCTGTGTAACTCTCTCTATTCAGTCAATCTCTTCATTTGGTCCAGCTACACGTACATCACGACCTCGCAAAAAGTCATACACTCTTTACTCTTTTTCGCCTGCCGCAGTCAAGCCATTTCCATTCTCTTGACCGAAAAAGCACAACCTTGGCAGTCCAAGAATCCCACCCGTAACCACGATGAAGTCAAACGCGATTGTCTTGACCAGTCTGGCCACTCTCGCCGCTGCCGCCGGGTCTACGGCGTCCAAGGCCGATATCCGGGTTGACACCAACCGGGACGGCACCGTCGATGTAGACGGCACCTCGGACCAGGCCGGCAAGGACACGTGGACCACGGGTGCGGGCGCCATCTTCCTGCCCAACATTGGCGACACGGGTGATCGCTGCAAGAAGCTTCACGCCGGCATTGAGCTCCCGTTTCACGTCAAGAAGTACTACGAGACGCTCGAAAAGTGCCACGACGCGGATGATGACACGCAGCGCGCGCCGCAGTACCTGGCACCGATGCGGACCATGCCCATCACGGGCCTGAGCGAGTCCGCCACCGGTACCATCAGCGTCGCCGACGAAAAGTCGCGTGCCCTGGTCCGCGTCTTCCGCAAGGTCGGTGACAAGTGGGAGATTGTCAACAACGACACTGTCTTCAAGGCCCAGGACCTCCAGCAGGGCCTGACCCTCGGCGTGGATGCCCGCAGCACGCGCAGTCCCGAGTGGGATGGCCGGGTCAAGATCGACTTCGCCGTGCGCGACGGCCAGACCGAGACCAAGGACAGCGTCATGCTGCGCGTCGCGCCTGTCCTGCTCCACCACCACCTCCAGGCCATCGAGCAAGTCTTCACCGCCGGCTTTCCCGGCCAGCAGGGCGAGATGAAGACGTACCTTGACTCCCTCCTCGACACCATCCAGGCCAGCGTAAAGGCTGCCGGCATCAGCAAGCCCCTCACCCGCATCCCTACAAAGAACCCCTGGGTCCAGGACTTCTTCGAGCCG
Source organism: Cordyceps tenuipes (assembly GCA_025583755.1). Lineage (NCBI taxonomy): Eukaryota > Fungi > Ascomycota > Sordariomycetes > Hypocreales > Cordycipitaceae > Cordyceps > Cordyceps tenuipes. Next base: position 27,677 of record JANZYN010000089.1, on the reverse strand, counting down.
ACCTACGCCAGCATGCCCGGCCCCAACGGCAGCCCTGTCTCCGTCCGCATCCTCCTCGAGGCCCTCCACGAGACCAGCACCTACTCCGGCACGACAATTTACTCGGACCTCCGCAGCCAAGGCGTCGGCGCCTTCGCCCCGAAGCGGCCGGACAACCTGTTCAGGAGCGAGCCCGACTACAACGCTGGCGGCAACCTCGAGACCATCCCGCCGTACGAGCTCAACGGCAACAAGTTCCCCGCCGGCCGCATCATCGTCGGCGGCGGCCCGGGACACGAGCCGAGCAGCATGGACTACTTCGCCGCCCAGGAGATGCAGGACCCCATCACCCTCGACTCCAGCTGGCTCACCGTCAAGCACGTCGACGAGATGGTCCAGGCCGTGCCGGCCAAGACGGACCGCGGCTGGGCCATCATCGCCATCGACCCGGCCATGGGCCTCCAGATGCTCCGCGACGCCGCCGCCGCCGGCCATGGTAAGGAGAGTGTCATCAACCGGCCGCCGCCCGCCCGCGCCAGCACGAGCATTGAGCTCTTCCTTGCGAAGGCCTCCAACACGGTCGCCACAGAGGCCGCCGCCAAGGCCATGGAGGCCAACATCGAGATCCTCAAGCGCGAGACGGGCATCACCGACGCCGAGATTCACCGCGTCCCCGCCCTCATCACCACCTACCAGATGTCCAAAAGCTACCAGGACCGGACCTTTGGCTATCGTCGCCGCCGCCGCGGCCTCGGTGTCCGCGATGAGGCCTTTGAGGCCGCCCTCGACAAGGCGTTTGCCGAAAACTTCCCCTCGCACATCCGCGACGATGATGATGATGAGTACGCTGATGAGGCCGGCGAGACTGAGGCCGAGACTGCCACCGAGCAGCGCCGCCAGCCCGTCCCCCGCGCCGACAAGCCCGTTCGCTACAACTCGGTCCTGCCTAGTCTCGCCAACGGCGTGCCCCTGTCCGACTCCCACTACATGGCCCCCAAGCCCTTCGGCCCGGTCATCGACGGCAAGGACATCTTTCAGGAGGCCGCCGCCGCCGCCTACAGCAAGATTGGCTTCACCACGGTCGACTTCATCGACGAGTTCAGAATCCACACCAAGGCGGGCGACCTGCACTGCATGAGCAACACCTACCGTGCTACCTCCGACAAGTGGTGGTAAATAGCCAAGGGAGGAAGGCCTGCGGACGGCTCAGGATCTATATTCGAGTCAGAAAGACTTAGCATAAGCCAAAACATTATTTATCCCACTCTGGGTGCACACATTGTTTCCGACTTGAAACCTACCCATGTGCATTTGTAGAAGACACGACAACGACCATAGCAGTGCGTGCCCCGACTCGTGCGGTAGTTGGTCATGGTGGCGTAAGAAATTCGACGAGGGCCCTTGTGGACATGGAACATCTAATGAGATATCAGGCACAGGAATGATGAGGGAAAGAAGACTTGATTGATTGAAGATAACTGTGCTGCTGCTGTAAGGTATATATATAGTAGTTATAGTAGAACGTTCTTCCGTTCCGGATGCCTGGAAGCCTCTGGTCAACACATATAGTAGGCTGGAGGGGTGATGTTGGTGTCCTGCGCGCGTGTACTTACTGAACGCGACTTGTCGGCGAGCCCCCCGGTTGCCTTGGTTGCCTTCGGACTTCCTCTTAACTTCCTCTTGCGAGGGTCCTGGTCCTAGCGATTCTTGATCCAGTCCGGCGTCTGGTCGGGGCCATCCAGCAGCGCTCGGAGGGGTGATTCACCCGTTGACAGTGTTTGCAAGGTGGGTGTTGCTTCCGGTACTTGTTCCGGGCTGGGGTCGTGGCAGTGAAGGCGCTAGTCGACTTTTCGGACTTCTGGATGTTGCACAGGCTTTCGATGTCTTTAGCTTTATCAACAGCCTCGTCAAACGTTGTAGCAGGCACAGGCTTAGAGTTATTCGGTCCCTCTGGCTGAGGGATAAGGACTGGGGCGATAGCTAAAAGATGGGGCCGATATTCTTTCCCAAGCCCGTCAAGAAAGTAGGACATGAAGAATGCATCGTCGATGTGAAAGCTTGGGTGCAAACTTTCGTATTCACTCTTAGCGGTGAGCAGTTGAGTTGAATAGTCCTCTATGTTTTTACAGTCGGCAAGAGTGAGAGTATTAAGCTTCGTGAGGGACGAGCGGAAGACGGACAAAGGTGGTGGCTTATGCCGTTCCTCGAGCTTTTCCATGGCTTCCTTTACAGTGGCGCAACTTGTCACGAGGCTCCAGTCAGTCTGATTGAAACAGTCATTCTGACGGATATAGGCCTCAACGAGGGCTAGGGCTCGGAGCTGGTCGCGTTGGCAGGACTGGAGTCTGTCCACGAGGGGCACCTTGGAGCCTGGCACGTCCACTGGGGCTTCTGCCCAGCCGGGTCTGGTGACCAGGAGCTTGCTGTAGCCTTCCACAAGCAGGATGTCCTGTATCTCCATTTTCTGCCTAGGCCATCTACTCTCTGACGCGAGCAGCTGCTTGGGGGTCGGCTTCAGCTTTGGCGACATGGGTTGCGTCGGGAGCTTGATGGCAGGTCTTTCTTCGCGTAGGAACCAGGGTGTGGCTTCTAGAGTAGGAGGTAGAGGAGGACGCGGTTAGTGACTGACTGACTTTGTAGAGGATGAAGAGGGGGATCTAGTGATCACCTCGTACGTGAGGAGTGAGATGGGGTCCTTGGAAATTGAGTACGGGGGACTGTTAGGGACACAGATCGAGTTGGAAGTAGTAGTAGTACATGTGTCAGGGTCCTGACTCGGACAACCGTCTCAGCGTTGTAGCTGTTGGTTGTGGGGGGTCACGTGTGAAGAGTAGCTATTTAGGGGCGACCTCATAGCGCACTAGTTGTGAGGGAGCAGCGATAATTCCACCATCATTCGGGTTCCTCAGGAACACTCTCCCTAACACTCTCCCTAACAACCCTTATAAATATAAAGTAACTTAGCTACTAACCCCTCTCTAGACCCTTTCTAAACCCTAAAAAGAGGTAATATATTATTATTATTAGTATTAGTATTATGATTATTATACTCCTTAAAGTCTCTATAAAAAACAGCCTACTTCTTTTAGGACTAGGACTAGCCCGCTGTAACTAGTTGGTACGAAAATTATCAAGTTAGTACTATGACGTCCGTGAACGCGCCCTGAAATCAAATATTGACCTTTCATCCAACTATCGTTGCCTCCGACAAAGGACAAGCCCCGCATTCGGCATGAGAAATCGGAAATTCTGGTCCCCAAATCGCGAATATTGCGCAACCATGCCATGAGCGAGACGGCTGAATGGGCCTTTTACCCCCGGTACTGCTTCCACCTGGCCCCGACTGCAGATGCCTGGTGCTTCTTCCGGATCGCAGACCTTATCACGCTTCAACAGCGAGACGGCTTCGAGGGTATGCGCCCTTGCGCCTGGACTAGGAAATCCGATTGCAACTAACGCAATGCAGGCGAAGGCTTGTTCTTCTACCGGAATCTACCGATCAAATGGGTTCGCGTCGTCGGCGTCGTGGTCGCCGTTGACGACTTTGCGGGCCTCCGCGCGTTTACCATCGACGACAGCAGCGGCGCCTGCATCGAAGCCATCATCTCCCGAGACACCGCCAAGGCGACCTCGACTACGAACCAGCCCGCGGCAGCAGCGCTGCCCGGATCCGTCCCGGCGCAACCGGCCACGCCCTACGACCACGTCGACGTGGGCTCCGTCGTGGACGTCAAGGGCGCGCTGAGCACGTTTCGCGACGCCAGGCAGCTCAGGGTGGAGAAGATGGCCACGGTGCCGGGCACCGCGGGGGAGGTCAGGCTCTGGGCCAAGAGGAGCGCCTTTCGCCGGGACGTGCTGGACAAGGCCTGGGTGCTGCCGGACAAGACGGCCCGCCGGTGCCGCAGGGCCGCGGAGCGGTCAGAGGCCGAGGCCGAGGCCGAGAGGAAGAAGCAGCGTCTCAAAGATGCCGCTGCTGCTGGAAATCGGCATCGGACAAAGGCCGGCAAGGTCAAGGATGCGGCGCGCGGGAGAGGCGGGGTGGCGGAGGGACGTGGAGAGGCGGCGCAACTGCTGAGCAGAGACGGAGAGGAGGCTCTCAAGGCGCTGGTGGCAAGCCGTAAGGGCGAGTACAGCGCTCTAGGTCTCTGATTCGTGCGTGTTCGCGGTGTATCTATATTTATCATTGGGCGGTACCGTTATTCTGCATAGTCTGGAGTTTGGAGAGGTTGGCGGGACACGCGTGATTGATTGATACCCTAATGGAAACGCTTGATTGAGAAATCGGCGCCTGACTGTCTTTAAATTAAATACTAAGTCTCGACGGACAGAGTCCAGCGGCTGATGTGTCAGCGACACATGGCCTCTTCATTCTCGGGGAAGGAACACGGCAAGGTCGCAAACCAACACGGCACGGCCTTGGTGACATTCAAGCAAAAACACTTTTCCCATTAAACCCTACAAAACCTATTGATTCGTCTAGTTGCCGCTAATCAAACCTAATCTGTATTTTCCTACATAATAGCCGAGAGCGCAGAAAGAAAAAAAAAAGAAGGGAGAACAAGTCGTCGTTTCCATCGCAACCAAGGCGAACAATCCAACACAATCTGGGATCCGCCGTTTTTGGACCTCGGACCAGCCCCAAGCAAAGTTGTACGTGGCGCCATTTTCTTTTCTTGTTTCTCCCTCAGCCCTGCCCATTCTCTTTCTGGCCACATTCCTCTCTCCTCCATTGTGTGGAACCCGTACTCCAGCGCAGGTCGCTTGGCACAAGTTGACCGGCCATGCTGCCTCGGACTGGAATGGTGATCTATTTCTGGGTTGCCTTGCCACAAGGTGCCTGGAGCAGCATGTCGGCGGGACAATGCCATGTGGAAAACCATGCCGGCTCTCTGTTATATATGAGAAAACACCTCTGCAAGCCGCCTCCGCGTGGCTGGCCCTTTGTCTTCATCTTGCTGTACCTTGTCATTGTTGCTGCTCGTGAGAGTGGCATACAAGCACTGCAGCTATGCGCTTCTCTACATCCCTACTATTATGCGGCGAGGCACTGACCTTGGTTGAAGCCTCTCGTCCTGCCAAGGGCCACTCGCTGTTCTCAAGAGCGAACCGCCCGACCGTCACAGAGACAATCACCATCCTCGAGACCACCGTGTCGGACTGCCCTGTCCCCAAGTACACCGCCTACCCGGATCAAGACTTCTTTTCTCTACCCATACCAAGCCCCCGTCTCCGAATCATCTACGAAACACCATCGACAGTTGTCTACAACGTATCAAAAACTGTCAGTGTAGTGACGAGGACCATCACCAGCACCGCGACCGTCTGCTTGTTGCCATCACTTACAGGCGTCGAGCCCCAGACATTGGGTCTTCTCAATACCGAACTTGGGGAAGAAGGCCAGCCTAGACAGGCGCGACTGCTCACGAGTTCGATTCCTACCCTGCCCTTTCTACCAACCTTTACAAGCACCGACTCTGTGGCTTCTGTAGAGGCTACAACAACAGCGGAGTCGCCAACCACAGTCTTCAACAAGGGTGACCGCGTCTCTGCGTCTATTGGTGCACCCGTTCAGCTGCCCGATCCTACCGTATCAGTTGATACTGATTTCGGTAAAGCCGCCGGCGAACCCCAGTCAAGCACAGTCCCCAACCCCGATCCTACCGTATCAGCTGGTACTGATTTCGGTAAAGCCGCTGACGAACCCCAGTTAAACACAGTCTTCAACCCCAAGTCTACTGCATCAGTCGGTACTGGTTCCGCTGTAGACGCTGAGGAAGCCCAGTCAAGCACAGTCTTCAACAAGAGTGACCTCGTCTCTACATCTACTGGCGCACCTTTTCGGTTACCCAATTCTACCATATCAGTTGATACCGGTTTCGCTGCAGCCACTGGCGAAAGTCAACTTCAACCTACAGGGGCATCAGTCAGCTCAATCCCCTCAACCAGCACAGGCTCAGACAGCTCAACCAGCGCATGGGCAACCAACTCTACCAGTCTAAACTCGACTAGCACCAGCGCAACAACTATCACGACAAGCCTCATTACTCCAAGTTCAGTCTTGACAACCCCAAACACAACTATAACGACGAGTCTCATTACTCCAAGTTCAGTCTTGACAACCCCAAACACAACTATAACGACAAGTCTCATTACTCCAAGTTCAGTCTTGACAACTCCAAACACAACAGAGTCTCTTGCCAGTACAACTTTGACAGAGGAGGATTTGAGCACTGAAGATATGGACCTAGCAAACATCTTTGCCGCCCCCATCGATATCAAGCCGCTACCCCGTCAGTTCTCATCCCGGTCCGATCATCCGGTCCCCCGCACCGGCATCCAGACCAAAGGCCCTCTCCAGACCAACAAGTTCTACTCCAACCTCTTTCTGGGAAATCAAAGGGACCCTGTCTTCACTTATCCCTACTCGATATCATGGGTCGACGGAACCGGAGTTACTGGGAGCCATGGTATGGCTGTCTCGCACATCGAAGAGAAGCAGCGTGTCTTCGGACCGCCCACTTCTGACGGCGCGGCGTCCTACTTCGTCAACCCGATTGGCATACACTCCATGGTCATCTCTGCAAGAGAGCTTTCGCAGGGGACAAAGATGACCCTGGATAGCATGACTGCCTCGTCGATTCGGGCTCATCTGAGCCCTAGTGACTCGTCGGCACCGCTCATCTCCTTCCCTCTTGTTCAGGGTATGGCCTACATCACGGCCGAATACAACGGCGCGACTCCCCTTTTGCAGACTGGCGTATTTTTCCGAAATGTCACCCGGTCCACGCAGAAGCCAAAAAAAGACGTGACCAAATACAGCTTTGTTCTCGAGGATGGCACGACATGGCGTGTGTACGGCTACAAGACAAAAGGAGATGACCTGGACTTGCAGGTCCGCAACAACGGAGTGGCCACGTCGTCGAAGCCGTTTTACGGAATCCTTCAAGTTGTCAAGGAATCCACGACGACCAACTCGGACGAGGAAAGCACGCTCCTGGACCAGGGCGCCGGCATCTACCCTACAAGCATGACCCTCGACGGCAGCGTCAAGGGTGCCGTCGGAAGCTACCAATTCACCTTTGACAAGAGCGGCCACCAGGAAGGCGAGCTCTTGATGTTTGCGCTGCCTCACCATGTGCAGTCATTCGACCAAGCCACACTGGGCCAGCAGGTCAAGGGCATTTCACTCATGACACCCACCAAAGGTAGCGCCGCGCTGGTGCAGGGGACAAAGTGGAACATGGTAGAGCCGGCCATGCCGGTGAAGCTCGGGTTCGACCCGTACGATGCGCAAAGGGGCAGCCTGAAGAAGCTGTCGGACGGCGCGCGGTCGACAATCCACGCCGCCGCGTCCAAGGAGATTCTCCAGGACATGATTGCGGCGAGCGACCTGGACTCGATGTACTTTAGTGGAAAGGCGCTGGCCAAGTATGCGTTCATGCTCTACGTCATCAACGACATGCTGGGCGACACGAAGCTTGCGCAGACTGGGCTGGGGCAGCTGAAGACTGCCTTTGCGAGATTTGCAGACAATAAGCAAAAGTTTCCGCTGGTGCACGAGACCGCCTGGGGCGGCGTTGTATCGACTGGAGCCTACAGGACTGGGCAGGCACTGGAAGACTTTGGCAACACGTATTACAACGACCACCACTTCCACTACGGCTACCATATTCTGGCGGCGGCCGTGATTGGACACTTGGACAAGACGTGGGTGGCCAAGAACAAGGACTACGTCAACATGCTAGCACGAGATACGTCGAACCCGAGCTCCAAGGATACCGTGTTCCCGGAGTGGCGGTCGTTTGACTGGTATCACGGACACAGCTGGGCGACGGGGCTGTACGCGTCGTTGGATGGCAAGAACCAAGAATCGAGCTCGGAGGATATGATGCATGCGTATGGGTTGAAGATGTGGGGGAAGGTGTCAAGAAATGCACCCCTTGAGGCTCGGTAAGTACTCACAAAGAAGCAGTATGAGTAGTAGATGGACGCATGTGTGCTAACGTCGGAGACAGAGCCAACCTACAGCTGGCCATTACAGCACGGAGCTTGCAGCAGTACTATCTATATGAGAAGGGGAACACGATTCAGCCGGGAAGCTTTATCGGAAACAAGGTTGCGGGTATCTTGTTCGAGAACAAGATTGACCACACCACGTTCTTTGGCAACCAGATTGAATATATCCAGGGCATCCACATGCTTCCGATCTTGCCAGTGACGACAGTGGCCCGGACATCCAAGTTTGCAAAGGAGGAGTGGGAGACCTTTTTCAGCAACGGGAGACTGGACGCCATCGACAGTGGCTGGAAGTCTATCTTGCTTGGTAGCCTGGCGACGATCGATCCGAAACAGGCGTTTGCGGTGTTGAGCGGGGCAAAGTTCGACAGCAAGTGGCTGGATGGAGGCGTCTCGCTGACATGGCTGTTGGCGTATTCTGCTGGTAAGTTGCGACCCCCAAGTTCGTTGAGTGAGCCGCATGAATTATGCATACTAACAGAGGCATAGCTCTCGGCGGATTGTAGTTGTATGGGGACGCTGAGGATGTGACAAGGGGTGGGAGGGAGAATAAAGATAGAGGGCAGGGCAGTGTATGGATGACAGACCTGGATTGATACTTATTTGTGAAATTGTAATTAACAGTAGATAGAACTAGAGCAGCACAATTCAAGCTGAGCCTTTTTTCGTTGACGACTTTGAGTCGAGGGCTTCCAAAACGAGCTAGACGTGGCGGTCGATTGGCTTATCGATTTTGCGGGGGAGGCAGTGCATGTCTTGAAACCTTAAAATCTGTATTTAGCAGGCTTGGGAGCTTCAGCTTGCAAGGGGTCCGCAGCAGGGTCGGGTCGCTTGGGTAAATGACTAAATGTCGAACCGAGGGAGCAAGATGCGTGGGAGGGGAGGCGGTGACGAAGGAAATTACCAGGCCAGGGACAGAATTCTTCAATGTGACGATGCGGTGTGCTGAATCAATGCTGAAGCAGTACTGAAGCAGTGCTACCTACCGCTGCTGCGGCTGTGTTGTTAGTTGGGTAGTAGTTCGCTGATGGGCATGTATGTACGTATACCTTGACTGTGTTGATGTTGATCCGAGTCAGGCAGACAGCTAGGCGGACTTGTCGGATGCTCGTCACACGGCGACGAGGGCCTTGCCAATGCGGACGGGTATGCGGGTCACGACGTGAATGGTCGGAGAATCTGCGGGATGGATGCTGCGTGTGATGATGGGTCGCGCTCGCTTGTGGCTTTGTGATGAGCTTTGATGGATTGATCCAGAGGAGAGGGAGACAAGGAGAGGAGAGAGAGAGGCCTCCCGGATCGCCGGGACGACAGTGGAGGAAATTAACCAACTAAATTATAAAGTGGAAAAAAAAAGGCCTACGCGCCACAGCTTGCCGGAGCGGGCTGGGCACATGCGCCACCCAACAATTGCAAAAGTTGAGCCAGCCAGCATTCCTCGCTTCAAGTAGGACGGAGTTGAGAGCGCGTGGTTGCAGAGGGAAAATGCCTGTCTCAAACTGGTATTTTTAGGCTCGCTTTCGTCAAAAAGTATGTATCCTATTTAACGACCAGGCATATGCAACCGGGCGGCAGCAAGTGCGGGTGTAACAAGTCTGTCAAATGACCAAATTAGTGATTAGGTAGGTAGGTTAGTTAGTAGTTGGCGGTTACGGGCTCTACCCGCCCTGTAACAAGTGCCTTGTCCTCTGCGAGACTAGACGTCTGTCTTGTCTGTTGATTACCGGGGGTAGTTGGGCGCGTCTTCTAACATCGCGTAGAGATCGGTGCGAGCGGTATATGCAACTCGAATGCTCTATTATTATTGTTTGCGACGTCGCTCTTATTATATCCGTAGTTTACCTTGTTCTCCTGCGCTGCGAACCTGGCCTCAAACATGTGTGCACCTTGAAAAGCGGACCGTTGGCGTCGCTTGCGCCACAGCTAGCTACTGTAGCGGCTGTCTGTTCACTGCTGTTCACTGTTCACTGCTCACCGGACAAGGGCTGAGTTATTAAGGTAGGTCGGCGCTAGGCTGGTCCGGGTAAGTAGCTCCCTCCTGGTGGGCCCCTGCAGGTGCAGGTGCAGGGGCATGTGCGATCTGAAGAAGCTTGCTTCCTTCCCACTCACACTGCGTCTTCGTCTTGAAACTAAAAAACATCCGTCCAACACCACAAACCTAAAGATAAAACGGGCGCCACCAACACCTACCTTAAACTTCTCTCTCTTCCCCTCCTTCCCTCTTCTCCTCTCCAGAATATTTATAATACTCCCCCCTCCTCCTTCTCCTCGTCCCCATTTCCACTTGCACTGCCACTGCCAACTCGTCTCATCTCGTTTGCTGCTTTCGTACAACTCATTCTCGCCAGACTTGCTGCAGACACCGTGTCTCCGCCTACGACTGTGCCAACCAGTATTTCTCATCTCGCTTTTACGTCCATCTTTGCATCAAGTCATCAAGTCATCAAGTCAGCCGAGATTTTGCCTCTCCAGCACTACCTCTAGCTCTACAACCAAGACCATTACGAAGCTAACTCCGACTTGGCTTAATCCGCGCCGCAACAACTCCCCCCCCATCCTTCTCTACACACCTGTACACAAACTGGGTTGCTCTTCGCTCACAAGAGCCCTCATCAAACCGCCGCCGACGCGACCGCAAGAACAGAAACGCGATGGATCCCTTCAAGTCACGTCAAGACTCCTCGGAGCGCACACCTTTGCTTAACGGCGAGGGCGGCTCCAACGTCGGCGCCGCCCCGGCTCGCCGCGCCGCCTATCACAACCAACCCTCCGGGTCCAAACTCGTCCAATTCTTTACAAATTCCCGCTACACGCCCGGCACCGACCATCACAGCCTTGCCGTGCGCACCGCCGCATATAGCTGGCATACCCTCAAGACGACCCTGCTCAGCAGTATGTTCATACCCTGGAGCGACCGGCTATGAATCCGGATACTAACCAAACCGCAGGCTATGTCAACTTTCTCCTCGTCCTGGTTCCCGTTGGTATTGCCGCCGGCATGCTTGAGTGGAGCGCTGCCGCCGTCTTCACCCTAAATTTCTTTGCTATTGTCCCCCTAGCGGCTGTCCTGGCCTTTGCCACCGAGGCACTCGCCGAGGATCTTGGAGAGGCCCTCGGCGGCCTGCTGAACGCCACCTTTGGCAACGCCGTGGAGCTGATTGTATGCCACCTACTCCCCGTGCGCACAGAGCGCAACTCATCGTGCCTCTTTCCCTCGCTAACAACTTTGTAGGTTAGTATCGTCGCCCTTCGTGATGGCCAGATTGAGGTCGTCCAGTCCTCCATGCTCGGCTCCATTCTCTCCAACCTGCTGCTTGTTATGGGCATGTGCTTTCTTTTTGGTGGCCTTAGGCACCGCGGCAGCAGTGGCAATGGTAGCGAGCAAGTCTTTTCTGCAGCCGTCGCCCAGACTACCTGCTCCCTCATGGCGCTCTCCTCGGCCTCACTTGTACTCCCTGCTGCTGTACGTCGTTCCGTCCTATCGATAATGCCCCCATCATATGCTGACGCTTTCCCAGTTGTACGCTGTCATGGACAAGAGCCACTCCAATGCCAAGCGCGAATCTATTCTCCTCTTCTCCCGCGGCACTGCCATCATCCTGCTGCTCCTCTACATCCTCTACCTCGTTTTCCAGCTGCGCACCCATAGCAACCTCTTTGACACCGAGGTCGACGTCCCTAGCACCAATACTGAGGACGAAACCACACAGACTCCCGAAATCGAAGCCGAGCATGATGAACCGGAGGTCCGTCTGGGCCCTGTCAGCGCTTTCGCTGTCCTCGTCGTTGTCACTGTCCTGGTCTCCATTTGCGCCGACTACCTCGTCGGTAGCATCGACGAAATTGTCGCCTCGACTAGCATGAGCAAAGCCTTTATTGGTCTGATCCTCCTGCCCATCGTCGGCAACGCCGCTGAGCACGCGTCAGCTGTCTATTCCGCAGTTCAAAACAAGATGGACCTCGCTATGAGTGTGGCCATCGGTTCCAGTATCCAAATTGCGCTCGGCGTCACACCTTTCCTCGTCATTGTTGGTTGGATTATGAACAGGGATATGACGTTGCGCTTCGAAACTTGTAAGTCGTCCTCTGTTGCCGCGCGCCAGTAAATGAGTAACCATGTGCTGACAAGTTATAGTCCAAACTGTTTCCTTTGCCGTATCAGTTCTTGTCGTCACGTACACTGTGCAAGACGGCAAGTCTAACTACCTCGAAGGAGCTATGTTGATTGGTCTCTACACCATCATCGCCGTTGCTTTCTACGTTACTCCTGCCGACGCCATGGACAGTGCCTTGACGTTTTTCTTCAAGGGTAATTAAGCACGGACTTTATAATAATAGAAAACTTCACGGCATGTGAAGGAGAAAAAAAAGGGAAAAAGGGAAAAAGGGAAAAATACAACGGCGAGGCATTATGTTATCACGGACCGAATCAGCTACGACTGATTGGAGTTTGTTTGCGTGCGTCAGCCACCTCCTACATACTGGCTTGGTTTCACTGCCCCTACGGCGTTTCATACTGTTTTATGACTAATGTATCGTATGAACGATAAACAATTTGGTGGGTTGATGCTACATAAAGTCATTCAATCAATTCAAATCACCATCAAAGAGTGTGCCTTTCTTGTCGAAAGTGTGATATGTAGTTGAACCAAGATAGCGGCCAGTCATATAGCTATCAGACCATCTGATGTAAATGCTTTTGATGTGTCCCACCAAACAGAAGAAAGTGAAACCCCCACGAAAACGTCCCATGTACAAACTAAAGGAATTAATGTTTGACCGTGCGCACATGGCCCGGTCTACCTCGTCGGCTTCGACATGGGCTTGATGACTCCCTGCTTGACAATCACCCGCGGCTTGGTGCTTTCCTGGAACGTCTCCCGCGTCATCCACTCGGGCCCGACCGGCAACCTCAGCGAGCGCTCGTACTGCTCCCTCGTCTCGAAAGGGTACGGAAGCTGTGACGCCCTGTACAAGTTGTTCTGTCGCGGCTGTCAGTAAAGAAGAAAAAGAAAGAACACGAGGGAGGCAGGGAGAGAGAGAGAGAGTGTGTGTGTATGTATGCGTACCTTTTTGATCGTCTTTTCGTTGATCACCACCTTGTCCAGCTTGGCGTCCCGTCGGTCCTTGGGCTTGACCACGCCCTGGACGGTACGCAGGTACCGCCCCGCGTTGCGCGCCTGCTCGCGCTTGCTGACGCCCTCGCCGACCCAGGCGCCCCAGCCGGGCAGCGTGGCGTCGACGACGCGGTCGTCGTCGGCGGCGGCGGCGGCCTCCTTCTCCCGCGCAAAGTCGGCGACCACGTCCTCCCCGGCAAAGGCGCGCGCGACGAGGGCGCGCTCCCGCTCGGCGAGGGGGAGGTGCTGCTGGTCATCGTCGGAGTCGGAGTCGGCAGCGGCGGCGGCGGCGGCGGCGGTGGTGGTTGAGGAGGGGGTGGGCTTGGATTTGCGCTTGGTGGCCTCGGCGGCGACGACAACGTGAGAGTTGAGGTCCAGATCCTCGGCGCGGGCGCTGCTGCCCTTGGACTTGCGCCGCGCTTCGCCGCGCGACCAGGCGCCGGTCGTGGCCGTGGCGGCCTCTGCGGGGGCGGCCCACGCTGCGGGGGCGGAGGCTGGGCCGCTGGACGTGGTGATGACAACGTCGTCTTCGTCTTCGTGCTCTTGCGTAGCTGCTCTTGTCTTTTTGGCCTGCTTCTTCTTGGAGAGGTCAATAGCGACGGGCTTGACCTTGGTGCCGGGGTTGCCGTACGACCTTCGACCGACAACCGTGGCAGCCCCGTCATCCGAGTCCGAGCCGCTCGCCTCGTCGCCGTCAAGCTCTTTCCGAATATCCTTGATCAGCTGATCATTCTCTTGCTTGCGAGCTGCCTCGGCCTTTTGCATAAACTTCATCGACATCAGCTTCGACAGTGGCTCATCATCCCCCTGCTCCAAATCTGCCAGCTGGCGTCGCAACTTCGCGTCTCCGTCATCGTCGCTATCGCTGCCCGAGCTGCTTGTGGCATCCGAGTCGTCACCGTTTGCGCCGCCGCGCTTGCCCTCCTTACGGCGCCGTAGCTCTTCGTCGCGCTGCGCCATCTCCGTCAACCCGGTGCGGAATTCGTCGTCCCAGACGGCGCGTTTTGTCTTGTTGCCGAGTTTGGCCCACTTGCTGTCCTTGTGGCGCTGGCCGACGCGCTCCAACGCGCGGCGGCGATCCTGCGCCTCGCGTTCCGCCTCCGAGTCCAGCTCGCCGGCCTCCTCCATGGCCTCCTTGGTCGCGAGCTCATCGCGCTCCCGCTCCTTCCTGTGCACACGGTGGTATGCCTTGCTCTTGATCTTCTTAATGCGTTTAGCCCGCTTAGCCTCCCGCGAGTTGAGTTCTCGTTCTAGACGTCGGCGGTTTGCGGCTTCCCGCCTCGTTAGCTCGTTGCCCTCCTCATCATATTCGACCTTTTTCGGCTTCTGGGGCTTCGCCAGGCTGAGGCCACTTTGCTCCATGATGGACATGACGGCGGATTCGAGCTCATTTGCGGGGTTAGCGGTTGACAAAGGCTGCAGCTCGGAGCGGTTAATTCCGGCATCCGCGGCGTTCTCCGGCAAGGGAAAGACGAGATGCTCTGACCGACGATTGTACTGGATAGTCTCCGTCCAGCGGTCAAGCGTCTTATTCGTAGTTTCGTACGCCGCACTGCGGTCAAGACGACCCTGTTCACGTCTGGAGAGTGGCACGTCTAACTTCTTCGTAGCACCCGGACGCTTTTCTTTTTCTTCTTTATTCATGAGCTTGACCGATTTGCGCATTAGTGGATCGTTAAGTCCCGAAAGACCGAGATCGTCAAAGCCAATCTTTTGCTTGGAAGAAGGTTTCTGGTCGGCAGCTGGTTCTTCACCGCCATATCCTGAAATGAGACCTTGTAGAGCATTTAGCTTTTCGGGGTCGGCCTCTTCGTCATCATCGTCTTCGCTGTCAGCCTCTTCGTCACCAGAACCATCTTCGGAGTCGTCAGAACTATCTTGACTGCCCTCTTCCTCGTCAGAGTCCTCTTCCTCGAATTGGTCAAGAGCAGTCGCTAAATCAATAGCCTCGTCACCAAGCGTTTGTCCTTCATCGTCGTTGGAGTCATCTTCGGAGTCGTCATCCTAGAGAAAGCTATTAGAGTTGTGTAGGTGGACTTCACGCGTCAACTCCACACTCACCTGAATCTTCTTGGATTTCCCACCACGAAACTGATACTCTTCGAATTTTTCGTTATCGCTATCACCAAAAGCGTCGTCACTCTCGATTTCAGAGTCGTCGTCGTCTTCGGCCATACCACCAAGCTGCCACTCGTTGCCTTCGCTGTCGCTGCCGTACTCTGCGTCTCCATTCCGAGCTGGCCGTTTCGCCTTTTTCCTTATGGGCCCTACTTCTTCGTCCTCGTCTTCTTCTTCGTCATCGTCATCACGGCCATGCTTCCGCTCAATCTCCGCGTCCAGCTCTCGCGCACGCGGTGTCTTTTTTATTCTGGTGGGGTACTGCTCAGAGGCTGTGTTGAACGCATTGAGCGCGCTTTTTTGAGATCGGGACTTTGAGCGATTTATAGTTTTCGTCTTTGGTGCTGCCAAGAGTGGCCTCCCGTGTGATTGTCTTCCAGGCATGTCGCAAGACTGGTGAGGTTTCTGGATAAGGACTGTGATCGTAGTTGGACGGAATCCACATGCGACGAGGCAAGCCTATCTCGACATTTCATTTTTCTGCCACATTAAATTTTGGCGGTGAGGGAGCTGCTGGTGGTGGGGTGCACCCTAAAGCATACTAGTGTCGGCGGCCTATCAGCGCCGTGTATTTGACTTCGGTCAGGCTGACTGGCCATCTAATTTCTAACTTTTAGCGGCTGGATGCCCTGAAAATGGTCCGAGGCGATATCACACCATCATTTCTTCAACATCACATACGTCTCGAACAGCTGGCCTGCATCGCTAGAAGCGGCCATGTCGGCTTTTCTCCCTACCTTTCGACGGGTTGCCTTCCAGGCCCCGTCTAGGTTCCTCGTCTGCAACCAATGCCTGCGGCAACCCCCCCGCGCAGCGCCCTCGTCTCGGATCCTCAAGACCGCCACCCAGTCTCGATTCTTCGTTGCCAACGCCACGGGACCGGTGAATGCATTGGCCACCGAGGCCTCCGCCGCCGTAAAGACCTCAGCGCCGGCAAAATATGTCTTCCCCAAGACCACGTCCAAAGCTGTCGGCTACTGGCTCATCGGTAGCGCCGTCAGCGTCTTCGGCATCGTCGTTTGGGGTGGCCTGACTAGATTGACTGAGTCAGGGTGAGTTATCCCGGCCTCTTACTCTCCTTCTATCATCTAGCTGACGTTCATCCAGCCTGAGTATCACAGAGTGGAAGCCCGTGACGGGGTCGATGCCGCCGCGATCCCTGCAAGACTGGGAGGCTGAGTTCGAGCTGTACCGCGCCTCGCCCGAGTTTAAACTCCTCAACCCGCACATGACGCTCGACGAGTTTAAGAAGATTTACTTTATGGAATGGAGCCATCGCCTGTGGGGTCGCGTCATTGGTGTCAGTTTCGTTCTGCCGACGCTCTACTTCATCGCCCGCCGCCGCGTCTCCGCCCGCATGGGTGCCAACCTGCTCGGCATCTCCGCCCTCATCGGTTTTCAGGGCTTCATCGGCTGGTGGATGGTCAAGTCCGGTCTCAAGGACGACCTCTTCGCCGAGGGCTCCCACCCGCGCGTCTCGCAGTACCGCCTGACCGCGCACCTCGGCACCGCCTTCATCTGCTACTCCTGGATGCTGCTCTCCGGACTCGCCGTGCTGCGCGCCCGTCGCATGGCCGCCGACCCGCGCGCCGCCCTCGCCGCCATCCGCGCCGCCCAGAACCCCGCCCTCGCCAACTTCCGCCGCACAGTCCTCGGTGTCACCACGCTCATCTTCGTCACCGCCATGTCCGGCGCGCTCGTCGCCGGCCTCGACGCCGGCCTCATCTACAACGAGTTCCCCAAGATGGGCGTCGGGCTGACGCCGCCCGCCGCTGAGCTCTGGGACAAGTTCTACGCGCGCCGCGACGACGGCGCCGACCTCTGGTGGCGCAACATGCTCGAGAACCCCAGCACTGTGCAGATGGATCACCGCATCCTCGCCGTCAGCACCTTTTGCGCCATCATCGCCCTCTTTGCCTACTCGCGCCGCGGCCGCGTCGGCGCGGCCCTGCCCAGCAACGCCCGCAAGGGTGCCCTCGGCCTCGTGCATCTCGTCTGCATGCAGGTCGCGCTCGGCATCACCACGCTCATCTATATGGTGCCTATTCCCCTCGGTGCCGCCCACCAGGCCGGTAGCCTCGCGGTGCTGTCCGGTGCCCTCGTCTTGGCTCACCGCCTGCACATTCCCAAATCTACCGTCCGCGCCCTTGAGCAGAAGCTTAAGCACATGAAGCCATCATAGTTGAACCCGGTGTGACTGTGCTAAGTTTGTATTCCTCTGTGTAACAAAATAGCGATTTTGCCAAAGCTATGGGCATTTGGCCTTTTGCGATATCCATCGCCTGTACTCTATACTCATCTCAATATTCTGTTGTAAATTAAAGGGTCTTATATTTGACGTCCGGATAGAGAAAAATGGCAGCACTGTACATTTCTGAAAAAGAAAAACAAATCGAAAAACTTTAAAAAATATTATGATTGATTCGTATTAACATATCGTCGGTGCTGAATGAAGCACCATAGTAGTCATAGTCATTACAAAATCTCCACCGTACACGGGCAGATTTACAAAGCGCCAGGTTACTGAAAGGAGGCATAGGTCATCTTATGACCCAAAACCATCATTCCATACCTCATCACCGAATAGCCTTCTCTCCCGTTCCTTTCTCTCACCCAAGCTTTGGTCCCGTCGTACTCATTTCGCCATGACGTCAGTCCCCATACATATCCCTTTGTACGCCCTGCATGGCCATGCCGATCTCCTGCATAGTATTCGTCGGCATGGTCATACCCAAATCAGGCATAGAGCGGCTCATGGCCATTGAGTTGCGCGTGGTGGTGTTGGTGCCGGCATTGGGCATCATGAAGCGCATGTCACTGGAGATCTGTTGGGCCTGGGCCCGCGTCCGAGGCACGTCAAGTTGCGTGGCTTGCTGCTGCATGGGAGCCTGCGGTTGTTTCACGGGAGAGGCATTCATCATGGCAAAGCTGTCGTCGTCTTCCATTTCTGCGTCGGCGTCTTCATCAGCGTTGTCATCAGCATCGGCCTCAGCTTCGTCCGCATCAGCATCGACATCGGCGTCGTCATCAGCATCGGCATCCTGGTCGCTCGTCTCGGCGACGGAGGGAGGAGCCGTGTTGGAAGTCGAGCGTCTGGTCTGCTCACTCTCGTGATCGTTTGTACTGACGACGGAGAGACGTTTGTCCTGGGATGGTCCCGGCTGCGGGGTTGACTCGGCGACGGAGGTTTTGTGGGATCTCGCTTGATGGGATTGGGCTGGGCTTGCAGCACTGCCCGATGCGGCAGGGCTCTCCGGTGGCTCCAGAGGCTTTTGCGCACTCATGCCCGAGGATGAGATGCGAGTTGAAGTAATGACAGTCTTCCATCGGCCGATGGACCTCTCAACAACAGTCTTCAGATCAAACTGGCGGTCTTCAACGTCAAACCCAATGCTCTTGGCGCCACGAACACCCGCACCGTAGGCTTTCGCCACCAATTCCCGATCTACAGGGAAGGTGGTGGGGGACAAAAGTCTGAACTCTCGGGGTTGCTGCAGACGGTTTAACTGGTCGAGCTGGGCCTTGAGATGGGTATTCTCCTGTTTGATGCGGTGCTGCTCATCCCTGCACTTGTCAAGCTCCGTTTGCTTTCTCCCAACACCACGCGCCAGTTCCAGCACCCAGAGATCATCCCGCCGCTGAACCGGCAGAGCAGACCATGCGGCGAAGGCAGACTGGATGTGCTCATCAACTTGTTTTTGAAAGGTGGAAGCGTCAC
This sequence comes from Cordyceps tenuipes, assembly GCA_025583755.1. Lineage (NCBI taxonomy): Eukaryota > Fungi > Ascomycota > Sordariomycetes > Hypocreales > Cordycipitaceae > Cordyceps > Cordyceps tenuipes. Next base: position 8,729 of record JANZYN010000089.1, on the reverse strand, counting down.
GCTCTGCTTTTCGGACAGCCTCTTGGAGATTCCAGGCCGACCTTCCGTTCGGGAGCATAATCAATTCCTCCGTGGCGGCGGTAGTTGCGGAGGCACAAGTAACTTTCCAGGCTCTGAAAGCGTCGTCAAAGTACGACCGCAGGACACCGAATTCACGCTCGCCTGGAGACTGAACGGACCATGATGTCGAGGTGGCGTGCTGGGTCGACGAAAAAAGGGTTGGCGGTGGTTTGAGACATTGCAAGGTGAGAGCAGGGAAGTCTAAAGAGAGAGGGTCAAAATCAAACGGATTGGAGCTGTTGTTAATTTCTTGCCTATAATTTCGATACACGGTCAGTAACAGGCCAAGGAGGAATGTCCCGGAAGGGACGCATACTTTGCAGATCTCCAAGAGCCGATAATTTCTAGCAGGGCGAGTTCGCCGGCACGAGCATTATCCCTGGCATCTTGCAACTTTTGATTCAACTCGAACTGAGCCTTTTGGGCCGCTTGCTTGCTGACGGTTCGCCCAGTAGCAAGTCGTTTGGCGGCTTCCGTGTTTGTTGCGTTTTCGGTGGCGACCTTGGTGGGAATATCGTTGATGACGCCGGTGTAAGGAAACTTGCTCAATGTCGAATCAACCAGATACTGGCCGTCTTTGGGTATCTGCGCTGGCCTGGGGGTGCCGGGAGCCGAGGCGGTTCGAGCCTTCCTTTTCGGGTTGGTTTTTGGTGTTCCAGCTGGAGTACCACTGGATTCTCCCTTGCCACCGATAGAGCCCCGGGGCTGTCGTCTGGTGATGCCACCTCGCATTTTTCTGATCTCGTCGACATCGTGGATACCGTCGGGCAGTTTCGGATTCTTTTCTCGGATGTAGAGATCGAGATGCCGGCCGAGGGAGGAAGAGGTGAAGGCCTGGCCACAGAAGCGGCAGTTCTTGTCCTTGGTGGCGCCGGGCCTCGGAGTACTGGCGTCAGGGGTCCCGACAGAGGGTGAAGCCATGTTGGAGCGATCGCGGTTAACTATGGCAGAAACAAAGTTGGCGGCAATAATTGCCCAGAGTGCTCAGAGCCGAGCACGTCTATGCAAGACTACAGGTCGGTGTGTCTAGAAGCAGCGTATTCGGACAGCTCCTCGGCTGGAGCAGTGGCTGCTAGGATCATAAGGATAGAAGAGTAGATATTGGGGGCAGAGAGCGGCTGGCTGGATCTGGGGCACGATTGAATGAGAGTAAAAGGCGGGCAGATGGGCGACGGATCCGGAAGAAGCTGCTCAAACGCAAAAAAGGCAAAAAAGGCAAAAGGCAACGGTAAAACGACAGGTAACGAACGTCGGGAGGTCGAGATCCTCCAAAGGCTAGTATATACAAGGCGGGCAGAGGCTAGCGAACGAGCGTGAAAGCATCGGGTAGGTGAATACCAAGGCTGTGACGATATCCTCCCGCATCCGGTGCCCTTTGGCGAGAAAAGTAGAGGAAAAGGAAGGAGAGAAAGGAACGAATGGTGAGAGAGAAGAAGAGGAGTGAGGAGAAAGGATAGCAGTAAGTGTTCTTTTTTTTTAATTATTTTTTTTTTCTCCTCAAATAATGTCTGTCGGGTCAGGGGTGGAACCTCTCGGGGCGCAAAATGGGCCGCGCCAACCAAGCAGCTAATAACTAACTGAACTACCTCACTAGTTACCTGCATAAACTTAGTACTAAGGTACTAACTACCACTATGGCCTAGGTACCTAACGGATTAGCAGGTGCCTTTCTTCCCCATTTGACCGTTCTCTAGCCAGCAGAAGATGCAGCTAAAAAAAAAAAGCACCTGGTGAAAGGGGCACAACAAGCGCAGTGGCAGGGCCATCAGAGCCACCAGGGCCGAGCGAAATCAATCAATGACCAGAGCAGAGAGCAGAGAGCAGAGAGCAGAGAGCAGAGAGCAGAGAGCAATGGCAATGACAAGTGATGGCGACGGTGGCAACGACAGCAACCATCCATCATCCACCATCGACCTGCGAAACGGGGAGCCGGAAATGGGAAATGGGGGCAGGGAAACAAGAACACGGGAGCCGGACGGGAGACGGTGTGTCTGATCGCGGGTGCCACGACCTATGTAAGATGCCTCCTCATTCCTCATTCCTCTTCCCGACTCCCTCCCTCACTACCTCATACCTTGTCTACCGAGATGGTGTGGGCGTTGCGTTTGCTGAGGCTTTTGCGCTGTCCGCCTCACTTGGCCGGTGGTAGGCATACAACGAGAGACCCAAGTGGAAGTCGGTAAGGACATATATGCGCCAATGGCCTCCCAAACGGGTCGCTGTTTTGATAATCACTATGCCGGCATCTCTGCCTTGCCTCGCTTCGAGATTCCAAGCTTTCTCTCCCTCCATTGCTGGCCGGCTCCTTGCCTATTTCGCCGCATTGCTTGCTGTCGATACCCGCAGCAGGCTGCCATGCCATGGCCACCACCTCACCGGCTTGGCTGCAATACAACAAGACGACGACGACGGCCAAACACACCAAACACCCACAGCCGACTCTCCCTGCTGTCTGACTCCCACAGCCTCGCCGCCTTGGCCTGCCTCTGGTTATTATGGCGGGTCAGACCCGGGGAGAGAGAGGGACAGAAAGTCGCGGCAGAGACATGCAGCCTTCCGCCAATACTTCCAGATAATCTCAGCTCCAAAAACTACATGCCATATGCTGGACGCGCCGACTCTTTCCAAAGTCCCTAGATTCCCCCTTCCCATCTCCGCCTCACGCCCGACTAGCTGGACCCCGACTAGCTGACCGCGATGCCTGACATGGCCCAGGCACTAGGGCTGCCTGCTTGCCAAATCGATAAGCCACATGCCCGACTTGCAGCTGGTTTATTAATAAATCACTAACTAGTAGATTGCAACGAAACCGAGAAAGAAAGCCGAGCCAGCGTGGCCGATCACTGCGTGGCCTCGACATCGTCGACCCTCCAGCCAATCTGTCCACTGCTCTCCAGCTGCGTGCTTCTCTCGTTCCGGATGATACAACTCACACCGAGTGGACCGCAGATGGACCACCTACAAGCACCGCACCTACGGATATAGATAGCCGCTGAAAACCAGAGGCGGTAGTTAGCCCCTTGACCTGCACAATGTACAGGAACACGCCCGCTGAATAAGGAGCAGCCGCTAACGGGCCAGCCTGACACCCGCCAGTCGCCGATCGTTCCCGGCTGTTCGTTCCACGCTACAATCCTCCACATACCAACAAGTCTTGATGTCTCTCGCCAGACCCGTGTCAGGTTTCCTCTGGCAGGATCTTCCATCTCAAAATCAGGTCGTTGCCGCTGCATCCGCTCTCAAGTGTGTGTCCAGCCGTCTTTGACTAGCCGGATTCCTGGCGCCTCTCCATCTAACAAACAAAAAACTGTCCCTAATAAAACTGAGTTGGCATATGCAGCGCTGCATGCTGGTAATTTGCTGCACATGCACATGCAGGCCCGCCTGCGTATGGGCCCGGGATGGCTGGGACTGAGCCCTCAAAGAAGCGTCAGTTCTCCTTTATCTGACAAGGGGCTTATTATTAGCCACGCCCCTCTCTATGGATGCTGTTAACTGCTGAAATGGGGGCAGCGTTTTTGCAAGACAATGCCAAATTGTCTCTCTAGGTCTCTGGTACCAAGGTTGCGGCCGACGACCGTGCTGTCAGCGCCAAGTAGTAACTGAGGATGGAAAGTAACTAGGGTCGGATGGCGAGGGCAGTTCTCCAGACTACCATATCTCGTCAGAGTTTTGCCTCGTCGAACATGGCCAGTCTACAGACACACGACACACGGCCTATCTTCTCGGTGCGCTATGACAATACCTAGGTGCATACTTTGATACTCATTGACTTGTGATCGCATGGTGGAATGTGTTGGAGGAACGCTTAGAAGCAAGGCGAGGCGTATGTATGCCACAACCAGAGCATAGAACCCCAGTCGCGACGCCGCTCTTGTGCAGGGGCTAATCAAAGCTGGCCGACTTCCCATCATCCTGATCCTCTAGCGCAACTGTTCTTGTTACTGTTGAAGCTCGGTCAGCACTGAAATGCCGCAAAAAGCCTCTGTGGCGGGACTGCGGGGAATGAATTGTTTCTTCTCCCGCTCTTCTTCCGTGCTTTCTATGAAGCGGCCAGGCTATCCTTGTAGGACAGGAACGGTCCACACCGAGTCAAGCAGGCTCCCGTCAACGCAATGATACCACTCTCTTGGCCGTATAGAAACAGCAGCAACTGCCACCAGACAGACAGAACTAACCCGGAGAGAAAGGGAAGCTTTTCATCTGCATCGGCCCCTGGCACTAGCGTCCAGTGTGGGCTCACCGATCATGAGCGTCAAGGTGAGGCGCAGCTCCCCTTTTCTGCTAACCGCGACCAACTATCCAAGTCATAGGGGCAATTCGAACAGATTTAGCCAAAGATTTATTACGCGGGGTCATCTTACGATGTCGTGAAGATTAGTTGCCCGTGCGGAATACTTGGGGATATTCTGATTCGTGTAATTTCTTTCTGCTACGGCCTGAAAGTTACGGCCAACTTGTCCCCCACCCAAAGGCTGAAGTGCATACTTTTGCCAGACATGATGCAGCTAATTTGGCAAATAGAAAGTTGCTGCTGGCCTGGTGTCTTCCTTGCTGCAAGAATCGACAAGTTCTGGGTGTTGATTTGGCGAACTACCTACCTGTTAATCTAGCAGCCCATGCTGCTCTTCATCAATAAGCTTGCAAGCGGCGTTGACAACAGCATCAACATGTTGCCAAAAACCAGTTGGTAACGGGGTTGAAGCAGTCAGGTGATCATCCCACTATGCAAGAAACTTTACAGATTTGAAAAACATGCAGCCAATGGTTATATCATTGCTTGGTAGCGCTGCCAAGGGCGACGCTTCGCGGGTATATGTCGGGCAGCCTGTAACAGACAATGCCAGGTCTGGGACAGCTCGGGGTCTTGATATGCGGCTTACATGGGGAGGCTGGAAGCTCAGCCATAACAGCGCACGAATATGCAGATCGAAGACGGGCGGTGCCGCAGATTGCAACATTGCGCATTCATTGTGCTAACCAAGTGAAGTGGCCCAGGGGGGTAACGGCGAGGCGTTGCAAAAGGTCCGTCAAACTTGGCAGACGGAAGAGGAACTGTCAGAGTAGTCGGGCCATCGTGGTCGCCAGTCATTCCGAAAGCATGTACTCCGTACACGAAGGCGCCTATTGCCACTTGGAATGGGGGGTTTTTTCGGCTGGCTTCATGGCATGGTAGAAAGCCGACACTGGCAGCCATTGGGGGTCGTATGGGCAAACTGTTTTACCGCAGTCACTGTCGAAGCAAAATCTTGAACGTGCATGCTCTCTGTTCGCGATCCGCGGAAGCCATGTGAAAAAACATTGAAGAGGAAACAGCATGAGGCTGTCTAGCGGGTGGCTTGACGCAGGGGGCCAGGGGGAACGCCGAGTCGGTGGCGTAATCACGAGAGATGCATTGTATATGTTTACAGGGGTGAGGCATCCCGGAAAAGACGGGGAAAGCTGCAGCAATGAAAGTTTGATTAGATATTCAGGCAGGAGGCAGGGCGGGCGGCTTAAAGTATCGGGCTAGCCCGTCCATTGTTCAGATCCACGTGGGAGCCACCAGAGCACCGAAATGCGTGCTGCTGGGTTAGAACTTAGAACTGCATTGATAGCGTTGGCTGTATTGAAAGATCAGTGATACCCGGCAAGCCCTTGGCCAAGATTCACCGTTCGACCTTTGCGGCTGCGCGCAAACGGAAATTCGGCGGCTCTCGGTGAAGCTTAGTGAGAAGTAGGCCATTCAGATCGCTCTGCTGAGCAAATTTATGCTCCAAGATACATGGATCCGCGGCGGGATGCATCAACCCGCGGTCCACGTATCATTCTGCGACAGCGATGACGATACACAAGCCAGTGGATTTATATAATCAACTTGTGGAGCAGTGGGTGTGCTTCCGCAAGAAAAGAAGTGCGTAAAACCTTGATAGTAGCCGGTGTAGAGGCTTGAGAGGGGAGGGGCGGAAATATACCACCATTGTGTGTAAGAATGTAGGGAAGCATAGATCGGATACATTGAAGTCGTTCGGTGGGTGTCATGCCGGTTGCAGTCTAACCAAAGGCGCAATCAGCCCGAGACTAAATTTTAAGATCCCCGAGAATTGCCATGAGGAGTGAGGAACCAGTATTCTAGTTCACCTCTAGTTGTTGCCCTGCTGATTGCGTTGCCGTGAATTGCAAACACTCATTACTACCAGTTGAACGCAGCCGCATTGATGAGAGGAGCGGGCAAACCACAGCATACAGAACTGAAATAGAGCGACGGCGTAATTAATGCACGGCATCAAGATTCTTTATGCCATTAATGATCTGGTTCCTCTTCCGCGTTTGACGGGTGGTGGTTCTCCGTTTGCCGCTGCCAAAAATTGGGCACGTGCACGTGACCCAGTCCAATCGCCTTGTTCCTCGCCCAGCGGTCCCGACTCGCCCACGATTGCGACGAGGCGCGGCATCACGCATGCGCGACTGGAATTAGCACCGCCCGCTCCCGTGCCATCTTCTCTCCATCTTACCAGAGCTGCACATGAACCTTTCGAAACTCCTGGGGAACTTTTTTTCGAAGAATACCGAAGCGCTCACCATGCCACCGGGTACGTCTACGCTTTTCCTACCCCCGACGCGCAACGCTTGTGGTTCGGAGGCGACTCGGTGAAGGAAACGCCCGCGTTGAAACGGGTCAATCGACTTTTAAATGCGCGTTTCTCTCAAGATCCGGCCTGTGCGCGAAATCGCTAACTCTTTTTTTTTTTCGTGGGATTCTAGCCATCAGTGATGACGAGTCCTCCGAGGTGGACGCTCACCTCCCTGTCGCAAGCTGGCGCGAAGACGACGATAGCGAGGCTCGCCCAGCGCGACGAGCGGCAGCTGCGGCCAAGCCTATGTCGGTCGATGCAGACGATGATGAGGACGAAGAAGATGAGGGAGAAGAGCAAAGCGGGGAAGCAAACACCGTCGGCGCCGAGAATGGCGACGACGATGTCGACGACGATGATGACGACGAGGGCGACGAGGGCGACGAGGGCGACGAGGACGTGTATGTTACGCTGCCAACGACGACTTTCCCAGAGCTATATTAACATGCGACTTGCAGATATATTGTCGAAGCTATCAAAAAGCACATGATTGACGAAGACGTATGCGCAGACTTGAATCGCACAGAATCCCCGGAGCGCCGTGTGCTAATTGACTGGTGTAGGGGTCACTGAAGTTCCACGTCAAGTGGGAAGGCTACGAAAAGAAGGCGGACATGACATGGGAGCCCGAATTGAACCTCGAGTGCGCATACCCCGAACCCGCACAACTCAGAACGAACCGAGCCGAAGTTTTACTAACGCGGGAATCAGGGAATCGGCCAATGAGATCCTCGAGGAGTACTTTAACAAGATTGGCGGGCGCGACAGCATCTTCAAGGAGACGGCCAAGGCGCTGTCAGGCAAGAAGCGCGGGCGCAAAGGCTCGTCGGCGGTAGCTGGAGGAGTCGCGTCCGCGGACCCGACGCCGACGAAACGATCACGCAAGAGCAATGGGGTGCACCCGAGTCAATCGACGCCACCCGCATCAACAAAGCCGTGGAGCCCGCCTTCAGGATCGTGGGAGGACGCCATTCAGACGATCGACGCCTGCCATGACGAGGGTTCGGGGAACCTGATGGTGTACTTGGTGTGGAAGAACGGCAAGAAGACGAAGCACACCACCCAGGTGATTTACGCAAAGTGCCCGCAAAAGGTGAGCGTTGACGATGGGGGAGGACGGGGGAGTCGCAGCATGCTAACGAACTCGCAGATGCTCCAATTCTACGAGCAGCACATTAAGATTGTCAAGCCCGAGGATGAACCTTGACGAGACACGGGTGTGCGAGGCTGCAAACGGGGATGGGTGACATGGGTGAAGAGAAGTAGAATGCTGCTTTTTTTGGGGGAGCTTGGGCAACATGGGCATGCTTTTATATATTTTGGGCACCTTCTTCCTCTCCAAGTTTTGGGTTAAGTTTTTTTTTTTTTTTCTCTTTGTTCCTCATGTCGTTGCCTGGTCTTACCAGAGACGTGCACAGGACAAGGAGGGGCAAAACGTCATGGCATCGATGCATATCTGGAAAGCAGAAAAGCGAGCAACCTGCGTCTTGGGGGAGGCGATTCGCTGGATGACTGGCGTTTTGAACGGTAATGATTTTTTTTCCATCTCGGCAGATGACAATTCAATTCATTCGACAACAATGGGGAAAGGTATATCTGCGGTTGTCTATCAATTATAAAAAATGAATAAAATAAAATAAACATGGAAGAATGGCGAGACAGATTGCGTAGACTCTTCGGTACCTGACACTCAGGCCGCCTCGACTCGGCGACGACAGCGAGCGGGAAGCTAGGTACCTTGGTAGCTTGCTTGGGCCGGCCGGGGACTGTCGTGGCTGGGACTCTGCTTTTTAATAATGGGGAGGTTGGGGGCGTTGTCGAGATGGCCGACGTTTTTACAAGTCGCCCTTGTATCCGTAGGTACCAGGTAGGTAGGTTTGCTGATTTTCAGGGGATTTCCTCGGCACTTTCAGGCACCGATTTAGCGCTGAGTGGGGGGGGGGGGGGGGGGGGGGGGGGGGGGGGGGGGGGGGGGGGGGGGGGGGGGGGGGGGGGGGGGGGGGGGGGGGGGGGGGGGGGGGGGGGGGGGGGGGGGGGGGGGGGGGGGGGGGGGGG
>JANZYN010000088.1:0-134452 GCA_025583755.1 Cordyceps tenuipes | reverse complement strand
CTATTAGGTTAAAAATAAAATATAACTCTTTTTATATAATATTACTATATTTTAGTCTTTTAAAAAGCTTAACTAGGTTTATTATAAATATATAATAATAGCTATACTATTATTAGTTATAGTTATACTAGATATCTTAAGGAATATATATAAGATATTCTATATTAACCTTATTAAGTATATAGCTAAAGACCCTTTCCCTTTTTAGACTATAACTAACTAGATACTAGACTTAGTTCTAATAGATAAAGGTAATAGATTAGAATTATATTTATAATATAAAGTAGAAGAAATACTATAAGTATAAAATAGGTAAGGTTAAATAAAATCTTATAAGGCTCTTATTAAATAGTAAAGCTATAGTAAACTAATATAAAAACTACTCTAATTACTAATAAATATAAAAGTATTAATATAATTTACTATATAATAAAGAAATCTAGAATCCTATAATAGCCTAATAGTAGTAAAAATTAAGTAATATTAATAATATAATAATATAACTACTAATATAAAGGTTAAAATAAACTAAAATAGTATAGGTTAGAAGATAAAGGTATAACTATTAGTATAGTAGTTAGGATAAACTACTATAATATAGTAGTTAGAACTATTAAGACTAATTATTATAATAGTATAAAAGAAGATATATATAAAAAAAAGGGCTATATAATAGAGTTAAGCTTTAGTCTAGCTTATATAATAACTATATAATATATTATATAAAGTATAAAGGGAATAAAGTAGGCTAGTATAGTAGTTAGTATAAACTACTAGGGTATAGGTAGAATAGTTAGGGTAAACTACTATAATAATATAAAAAAAGACGTACCTATATAGTAGGGTAGATATTAGGAGTAAGATAGACCTACTTCCTATTAGCTATATAAGAATAACCTTTTAACACTATAGTACTACTCTTTTTTTACTCTCTAAGAGTTTTAATAAACATCTTTTATAGTACCTACTTATAGTAGCCTAGGGCTAGCCTATAATATTACTATAAATATTAGGTATTAAGGTTAGATTATTATTAATACTTTTTTAATACTTTAAAATAGATTAATATATTAAAAGATATTAAGTTAAATATATTTATTTATTTTATTTTTAACTTAATAAACCTATTTATTTAAAACTATATTTTTAAATACTAATACTAAAAGGATAGTCTTAATATTAGTTATAACTACTAGGTAAACTTCTCTATCTAGAGGTTTAACTCTTCTCTAGAGTTCTTAATACTATTTTTTAATATTAACCTTTTTAGCTATTTATTACGGGCTAGGCTACACCTAGCACCGTACAGTTCGAGCGAGGGGTCCTTTATAGGTGCAACTAGATGATAAGTAGTCGACTTCTCATTATGAATCCTTTTACCTACTTCTATAGCCTAGGGGTTTTAGCCTAGCTAATGATGGTAGTAGCGGCTTGTTGCTAGCTATGAGCCCCGCCTAGGGTCAGCCCATCACATATGACAAGTCGACCTAAAGGTCATAGGTTCGAACCGTCACACTGTCGTGTTAGTGGGCGGTCCCCGACTAGGCTTACAGGTTAAGGGGACCTAGGGGATACGTGGCCTATATAAAACAAAGCAGCCGGAAAGGGACCAGCCGGAGGGAGAAGGTATGTTACGGGCTGGGCTACACCTAGCACCGTACAGTTTAAGCGAGGGTCCTTTATAGGTGCAACTAGATGATAAGTGGTCGACTTATTATTACGAATCCTTTTACCTACTTCCGTAGCCTAGGGGTTTTAGCCTAGCTAATAATGGCAGTAGCGGCTGGTTGCTAGCTATAAGCCCCGCCTAGGGTCAGCCTATTACACTATTATTAAAAGGTATTCTATTAAAATAGATTCCTTAAGGGTTATACCTAAGTTATTAAGCCTCCTCTTCTTTTCTTTATATTCGTCTTAGAAGAAGGTATATTTATACTAAAGAGTTATAATAATTTTAAATTTTTAGTTAAATTTAGTTATAGTAGCTATATAAGCTACTTCTTCTACCTTCTTTTTAACTATTAATTTTCTCTTAACTAGTAAAGAATAAAACGTTCCTCTAGAAGCTATATTATTATTAAAGTCCTCTAGTACTTTAATAGTTTTTTTATTATAAGCTATAGGTTTTAATTAATTTAAAAGTCTTAAAGGTTCTATAGATAGTAAAAGTACTATTTAACTCTTTAGGTTAATATACTATTAAAGGTTATTAGTTTTAACTAACTATTAGAATTTATATTACTAGTTAGGCTAGTTAATTAGATAAGTTAGTTTAACTATTATTTTTAAAGGTAATAATAGTATTATTATAAATATTTTAATCTATTAAACCTTTTAATAAAAGGTTTTTATTTAATTAAGATTAAACTAATAGAATAATTATAAAGCTAAATAATTATTAGATAGTTTAATAGAAAGATATAATAGTGGCTTATTCCTAATCTATAGTAGGTCTATTTCTTAGGTAGAGAGTTAGGTCGAAATACATAAGAGTGCTAGTAAGTAGTATCGTCGTATAAGTACCGTTAGGAGATTACTCCTAATAAACTAATGAATAGAATATTGCTTAGAGATTGATTAGTAGAGATCTAGTCTGTCTATCTATAGGAAATCCCCTTCCTTATATATCCATCCTATCCTCTACTATGTCCCTAGATCGAAAGGCTCGACCTTCGATCCCCTAGATCTCACTTCTGGATCGATGGCTCGATGGCTCGAGTCCTCGATCCTAGGGAGGTCACGTGACCTTCTGTCCCTTCCGGGCGCTGGTGCGTCGAACCCTGGTCTGTCTCGCTCAGCCCCGCGTACATGCTGTAGTGTTTGTAACAAAAGATATCTTTCTTAATTATAATTAATTTAGAAGATATAGCTTAATAGGCTTATAATAGTCCTATAAGTAGCCTAATAATTATAGAAAGTATATTAATTAACTAAAAAACTACTATACTATAGCTATTACGCCCTAATACTCCCTTATAGGGTGCCGCCTATAAAAGACGGAAAAACATATACAAAAATGACCCTTTTATAGGGCGTAGCCCCTTCCCTAGTAACCTTCCGTCACCCTGCTTGACAGTATTCTACCACTCATACAATACTACCTGCACATTATTATTCTGACGGAAAATTGTCTTTTTATTACCTCCATAATCTGTACACTTTCCCGGTCTTGCCACATGGCTAAAAGTGGACCCTCTCAACGCGTCTTAGGATACGCGTTTCTAGGAAGCTTCAACGGGACAACCAAGCCTTTGACTAGTTTTGCGAATTGCTCCTTTGCGGTCCAGCTGCCAATGTCGCCTTAGTCGCCCCCAATGCCTCCTACATCTACGCCCGCTGGGAAGAAGCAACAGTCTTTAACCGCATTCTTCACGCCCAAGGCAGCTTCAAGCCCCAAGCCGTCTACCTCGACCCAGTCCTCAAGTCCTAGCAGGCCACCTCGAGGGGCCGCCGCTGCGCCGAACCCATCTGACCGAAAGCGACCCATTGACGAATGCGCCGACAAAGAGAACCGTGATCTAAACCGAGACTTGAAAAAGACAAAGACTGCAGCTGTCGCAGCTGTCGCAGATGATGCTGACGATGCCCTTGTGACCGTGCAAACGCCCGCTTCTGCGCGTGCGCAACGTTACTCGTATACTACAGTACCGACTAGTACTGATCAGACGGAAGCCGACGATGGCATCGATGACGAGGTGACGCGAAAGAAACATGCAGAGCTTCACAAGAAGTTTGTCAAGAAACTTGGCCATCCCGATGCAATGAACTGGAGATCGCGCATGGCGCAAGACCACGCGACCGAAGAAAACGAGGATGGCGACCCGGAAGCAGACGAAGACGATGTCCCGGCACCAAAGCCAAAAAAGAAGGGCTCAAAAACAGGAAAACTTACGCCAATGGAGACCCAATTTCTCGATATTAAGCGCAAGCTTCTTGACACAATCCTCATCGTCGAGGTTGGCTACAAGTTCCGTTTCTTTGGCGAAGACGCGCGCATCGCCGCCAAAGAACTCAGCATTGTCTGCATCCCTGGGAAAATGCGCTATGATGAGCGTAAGCTACCGAAGTCTTGAGTTTTGACCAAGAATCTCTAACACGACTTGGACACAGATCCGTCAGAAGCCCACCTCGACCGCTTCGCATCAGCCAGCATCCCTGTGCACCGGCTTCCGGTACACGCTCGCCGCCTCGTCGCCGCTGGCCACAAAGTCGGTGTCGTCCGCCAGGTTGAAACGGCAGCGTTGAAGAAGGTCGGCGACAACCGAAACGCCCCCTTCACTCGCAAACTCACCAACCTCTACACAAAAGGCACCTACATTGACGAGAACGGCGATTTGGAGCAAACCACCACAGGCGGCAACGCCTCCTCCTCCGGCGGTTATCTCCTTTGTATCACAGAATCTAAAGCCAAGGGCTCCGGCACCGATGAAAAAGTCGATGTTGGCATTCTCGCCGTGCAGCCCGCCACTGGTGACATTATATACGACACTTTTGAGGATGGCTTCATGCGTAGTGAGATTGAGACGAGACTGCTGCATATCTCGCCCTGCGAGTTCGTAATTGTCGGCGAACTCACAAAGGCTACCGATAAGCTCATCCAGCATCTTGCTGGTAGCAGCACCAACGTTTTTGGCGATCGCAGCCGCGTTGAGCGCGTGCCCCGGACGCAAACCATGGCTGCTGAAGCGTCATCTCACGTAACCAGATTCTACGCCGACAAACTCAAGGAAGCCGCCGCCTCCCAGAACGAGCAATCTTCATCGCTGCTAGACAAAGTCCTACAGCTACCCGAGCCCGTCACCATCTGCCTCTCCGCCATGATCACGCACCTGACCGAGTACGGCCTCGAGCACATCTTTGACTTGACCAAGTACTTCGAGAGCTTCACCGCGCGCGCGCACATGCTTGTCACCGGCACCACGCTCGAGTCGCTCGAGGTGTACCGCAACGCGACTGACCACGCCGAGAGCGGCAGTCTCTTCTGGGCCGTCGACAAAACACAGACACGGTTCGGCCGGCGCCTGCTGCGCAAGTGGCTGGGGCGGCCCTTGCTTGACCGGGCGCGTCTCGAGGCACGCCTCGCTGCTGTCGAGGAGCTGCATGCCAAGCGCTCAACCACACCCGTCGACGACCTCGCACGGCTGCTGACAACAACACGCACCGACCTTGAGCGTAGCCTCGTTCGCATCTACTACGGCAAGTGCACGCGGCCAGAGCTGCTTGCTGTGCTGCAGGCCCTGCGACAGGTCTCGAGCCACTACGTCCGCGTCAAGGATGCCGCAGACGTCGGCTTTGATGCGCCGCTCCTCGTTGACGCCGTCCTCGCGCTGCCCCGCATCCTTGACCTTGTCGTCACCCACCTGGACAAGATCAACCTCGAGGCCGCGCGCAAGGACGACAAGTACGGTTTCCTCCGCGATGAGCACCACACCGACGACATGCAGGACCACCAGATGGGCATCGCCCACGTCGAGCACCAACTTGACCAGCACCGCGCTGCCGCTGCCGCCAGCCTCCGTCGCAAGACCCCGGTCGAGTATGTCACCGTCGCCGGCATTGAGTTCCTTATCGAGGTCCCCAACACCGACATCAAGCACGTGCCCGCCTCCTGGGCCAAGATCTCGGGAACAAAGAAGGTCTCCCGCTTTCATACCCCCGATGTCGTCCAGCTCATCGCCGAACGCGACCAGCACCGTGAGGCCCTCGCCGCCGCCTGCGACGCCGCCTTCCGTGAGCTCCTCGCCTCCATCGCCGCCGCCTATCAACCACTGCGCGACGCCGTTTCCGCCCTCGCCACACTCGACTGCCTGCTCTCCCTCGCCCGCGTCGCCGCCCAGCCTGGCTACACCCGCCCACAACTCCTTCCTGCCGATGCCCCGCCCACCGTTGCCGTCACCGCCGGTCGCCATCCCATGGCCGAGCAGACCCTCGCCAGCGCCGGCACCGGCACCTACATACCCTTTTCCGCCTCGCTCGCCGACCCTGCGCCCCGTGCCCTCCTCATCACCGGGCCCAACATGGGCGGCAAGTCGTCCTTTGTGCGCGCCCTCGCCCTCCTCGTCCTCCTCGCCCAGGTCGGCTCCTTCGTCCCCGCCGACGCCCTCTCCCTGACCCTCTGCGACGCCATCCACACCCGTGCTGGCGCCCGCGACAACCTCTTCGCTGGCGAGTCCACCTTCATGGTCGAGGTCTCCGAGACGGCCCGCATCCTCCGCGCCGCCACCCCTCGCAGCCTCGTCATCCTCGACGAGCTCGGCCGCGGCACCAGCACTCACGACGGCGCCGCCATCGCCCACGCCGTCCTGCACCACGTCGTCACCGAGACGCGCTGCCTCACCCTCTTCATCACACACTACCAGAACCTGGCTCGCGTCGCAAACGGCCTCGACGGTCTGAAAAACGTGCACATGAGGTTCACAGCGGACAAGGGTCCCGATGGGGAGGAAGAGATTACATTTCTGTACGAAGTCGGCGATGGCGTTGCTCATCGGTCCTATGGGCTTAACGTCGCCCGGCTGGCGCATCTCCCCAAAAAGGTCATTGATATAGCAGCCGAGAGGTCAAGTGCACTGGAGAGCGAAATGCGTATGCGAAGGCTTAGAGGCATCTGTAAAATGCTGGGGGATGTTACGGGCGATAACCCAGATCAACTTGACAATCTGATTGCCAGCATAGACCAACTGTAAATCTAAAATGTACTGTATTGTCATTATATACACATTAAAGTAAGAGAGCGTGATTAGCAGGGGAGAAATAGCCTCCATACCAAAAATAATACCCCACAAACACCGAATATGCTTCCTGTTCGCCCAGTGAATATAGATGATGTTCAGATGCCGCAAGCCCAATAATGAATCTCTCCCCATACGCTCTGTTAATGCAGCTGCGTGAACAATGTTGACTTAGTGCTCGAATAACCAGTCACATGGTAGAGGCTCCACGTCCCAAATGCGAGGGTAGACCGTCAAGCATGGTATCGGCCGCCCATGTGCCGTCAGTATCGAAGCTCGGTTCGTCGTTGCCATTGTGAAGGTTAGGGTGCACGATGTCGCACAGCTGAGACTCGACTTTAATGTCATCGACCGAAACATCGTGCGATGAATCCATGTTCTCCGTCGCCGCGCTTTTCTCTGGCCGGTAGTTGATTGGCTTAAATCCGGCGAAGGAATTTGCCTGCTCGTGGTTCTTGCTGCTTGGAGACTGCAAATAGCTCTTGAAGAATGGACGATCCTGGCTCAACAACGGGTTGCTCTCGGACACGTTTAGGAAATTGGGGCTTGAATTCAGCAACGACGTTTGAGAGGCAAGTGAAAAATAATTTTCCTGTTTCGGGGTAATTGGGTGACTCTCATGATCTTGGCCGCGGTCGTACGCCGAGAAATGGGAATTCATTGTCAGAGCGTAGCGCGATGCACCACCGAATGCACTGACGTTGAGCGAATTAGGCGTATCGGGACGGCTAGAAAACCCTGGGGAGCGTGTCAGGCCACAACTCCATAAAGGCAGCTTGGTATGGGAAGTTTTACCAGATGAGAAGTTGTAGTGCTTTAAATCTGGTAGTCCGGATGGCGTGTCGGGGTTGTATGAAAAAGTGTCTTTCGAAGTTGCAATCCGTGCAGCCAAGTTCGATACTGACTGGGAAATTGGGTTGACGGTCGTCATTTCATGATGGTCATACTGTAGGTTCCTATTGAATCAGCACCTTAACATAGATATCCTGGCTACAAAACTTACTTTGAATTCTGGTGCAGTGAAGATGCCATGGCTCGGTCGTTGTATACGTCTAAATGGAGTTAGCATGAGACAATAATTGGAAGTCGAGGCGCAACAAACTGAATGGGCTCTGTCCATCTCGAAAAATATGATGCGGCTTCATTGAATGTCTTAGAGGCAGGGTACTAGAATAAATGGATTCCGGTAATTGAACTTGGGTTCTCCTTTGCCCGTGTGTCCTTGCGAAGAGGTTTACATTGACCTGGTCTGGATGTCCGACTGGGGTATTGATGGACAAATCTGCGAGGGGCTCTCTCTTCTTTCTTGCTCTGGCTGTTCGCTTCGGTGGTGGCGGGGTCTATTTTCCTCGTTAGCCAAGCCAAAGGGGGGATTGTCTGTACTTGCAGCTTCTTCCTGACCGGGTATTGGCGAGGAACTGTCATATACGCCCTTGATTCTCTCGACTTGGAAGTCTGAGGTCAAGACTACCTGTGTTGGTTCAATCCCTTCTGATGTTCGACGCATTTTCTCAATTGCGGATTTCGGTTTCCGCTGATTTCTGGTACGCTTCATGTCTTCATTGGCCAGATCCATCTTGCCCATGCCAGGCCATATCTGGCCTTTGAGCGACAGCATGTCGTTATTCTGCAGCAGCTCTTCGGGTAGGTTGGGGTCGTTTTCTCCTGAAAATAAGCCAGGGTATATCGGAATAGCTTCCACGTATTCCTGTGGAGGGTATTCTTTCTGTTCATTCGTAATTCGTCTGGACCGCTTCTTCGTCTAAAACAAGGTCAGAGGCCTGCGCAGTGTTAGTGGGAGTACTAACTTACCCTGGGAGTAGGGTTTGTAGTTCTGTTGGCGGTATTTACACGATGAAGGCGACCCCTCATGGCTTCCTTGATCTGTTTTGCCTTCAGACGTTCGACAAGTAGTACCTCGATTCCATTTTCATGGTACCATTGCTCGTATTGCTGGAGAGCAACTGCTGCAACTAAATCCTGATGGGCCCTGAGCTTCGTCTGTGTCTCGTGGTGCAAATGACCTTTTGATGCAATGTGTGTGAGTAAATGGGAAACGTCAGAGAACTTGGGAGACTCTGGGCAAACGGTGCAAATTAGAGGTATATTTCTGGGTGTGCTGATTCCATTGTATCCATCCATGGCCTGCTGAATCTGATGTTAGTCATTTCCAGGGGTGGGTGTGAGAACCGTACAGAGTGCCAGGTCGACATCCACCAAGAATGGGCAGAATCTTGGGCTGATAGCAAGGAGCAAAGAAGCAGCCGGTTTCAAGGCAGGAGAAGAGCAACTATGATGCCAACGCGGCATGAAATTGCAGGAGAGTTCTGCAAGCAATTGTATAGAACACGGGAGGAAGTAGATGAGAAGGCTGGCTTACAGGAGAAGGCGTCCCGTGGTGTCAATTGCATCACCTAGGGTGAGAGATGGGGGAAGGAAGCGTGACGTGAGGTCAAAAAAAGAAAAGAAAGCACCCCAGCTCGCTTATATCAAGCAAAGAAGCATTCTGGAAGGCCAAGCAGCGTTGCTAGGTAAGATAAGCGAAGAAAGGGAAAAGAGGCAAGGTACTCGGGAGTACCTAGAACGTTTCCGTCGCCGGAGAACAGAGATTCAGGCCGAGATAAAGAATACAAAGGACATTGCCGGTACTTGTCGTTGAATAGACTACCCGTTACCTGCAAAAGGAGGTAGGAAGTGTACCGCTCGACCCATCTCGCTTGCCGTTGCCCCAATTGAACCTCCGTAGTCGCTTGGTGGGGGGGAAACGGCGTGGCAATTGATGTTGGCCAGCTGCCGGTAAGCGCCTCTGTCGTTTGCGTGATGGTAGTGGTGGCAGTGATGGTGGTGGTGGTGGTGGTGTTCCGCATTGTCAGATTTATTCTCGATGGTATTCGTGGTGGATGAAGTGCATGAGATGTAGAATGGGAAAACTGGAGGCACCACAACTCGCCCTTTGCTGAGAAAGCAGACTAAGTCATCCAGCCAACAGAAATCACTGTCTAGACAGAACCTATCTACAAACGGAATCTCGGATGCACGCCTTGCCGAGAAGACATAGACATTACAAGGCGGGCTGCTACGTCACGCCAGCTGTCGGGTGGCAGCTGGCAGCTGGCAGCATCTCGCGCCACCGTTTGTACTGAGAGAAGGATAAGTATGGCAGAATGCCCACATTGTATTGTACTTGCATTAATATTTATTCATCCCGTCCTTTTCATAATCCTCAGCCCAACACCTTTTCGGTAATACGCTTGGGCATGCAGTATCGAGCATCTACTGGCTCCAGGCCTGGGTATCCCAGCAGACTCAGCCCAGCCAACCCAAAACATGTGTGGAAAATGTCTGTCATGTTTCCTGATGTATCTGAGAAGCCGCCATTCTTGGAGTCCTGTGCTCTCAGGATGAATTTGACGAGACCATCCCGGTCGATCCAATGCGTGCGGTCAATCATGGCCAGGCTCGACAACACCCACCAGCTATAGCACACGTCTTCCGTCTTCTCTGGTCGGCCATTCAACCCTCCTCCTGGAAGTTGCCTCTCGCTGAGCCATCGACCTAGCTTCTCCTTGTCAACGAGATCGAGACGATTGGCGATGGAGAGTGCCCCAAGACAAGTAAAAATTTGCGCTGAGTGTGACTCGGCGCCAGGCTTGGCACCGAAACCGCCATCAAAGTTGGCACAACTGGCAATGAACTCAACAGCCTTGTCGACATCTACGAGATGCAGTAGTTTCAGCAGCGACAGTGCGTTCAAGGCTCCGTAGAGGAATCGTGTATCTTCCTCGCCCCACTCATCGCCAAAGAAGCTTCCCGTTTCGCGATTTTGCAACTCGGCCATGACTATGAATACTGTCAGTTCGTCTGGATTGTCGCGGTATTTTTAAGGCGAGTAGCATACATTTACCAACTTGTAATTTCCCCTGACCTGCGCCCCGGGCCTCCAGATCATCGAGACCGTCAACCATGGCCAAGACCTGAACCGCGCTCACGGTAGACAGCATGTGCGCATCGTGACCTGGGGCAGCGCCAAAGCCTCCGCTTTCATGCTGGCAGGAAAGAATAAAGTCTATGGTTTCCTGGCGAGGAAGGGCATCGGGGCGACGTAGAAGATGTAGAGCGTTGAGTCCCCAGTAGACACCGTTCAAACGCAGATGCTCGGTGAGCCAGTAATCCACCTCGTCTGTTTTGGAGTCGAGGCCTTGGACATACTTGACATGGGCGCCAGTGGCCAGGGTCGGCAGCTGAGAGGATTTAGTCTCGGACATGGTGCTGGTCGAAGAAGGAAGAGAATCGTGCAGCAGTGAAGGGCGAGCCACAGCCAACCCGCACCATGATGGCCGCCTCCAAGGCGCCCTTATGTAATGACCTAGGATCGCAAGCGCGACATTCTCTTGCAGGACAACGGCACGACATCTTGCTTCAACTATAGAGATTTTTTGCCAAATCTACAAAGAATACTTGGAATTCACAGTATCATTTTAATAAGCAGGGATGATTGGTTGCCGAGGTGTGGTTCAATACCAAGGGTGTAGCACGCGATCCTCGCTCAATGTGTCATAGATGACTCGGCCCCACCAGATCAGCAACGCTGAGATACCCTTTTGTCCTCAATCACGGAGGCTGAGCATCTTGAACCTTGATATCCTGCGTAATATCGCGTTACCGGTAACCATATTATTTATTCCCATCCCTCCCTTGCTTGTGCCACTGAAATCAGCACTCCGTCACTGGTCAGCTCGGGTCTGCCCACCCACCTGCATCGACGCCGTCGACCAAGCTCTGGCTTTCCTCCCCGCCACCACCTTTGAACCGAGACCAACCATGCCAGGACAGCAATGATTCCGCGCCTCGCATCACGAGCGCCGATGCTCTGCTCCCGCTATGGGATAGCATCGGCGCGCACCCGCCCGCCGTGGGTTCCGCCAAGCCTAACCCCAGCTACACAGTCGATGAAGCTTCTCCGAACTACGGCCGGACCGCGACGACCTCAAGCACCCCCGCCAAACACTACACCTCCCAGCACGATCAAGACGACGGTGACACCTGAAAAGGCGAAGCCTGCCGCCAAAACCCCTTCCGCAGCGACAAAGAATACTGATCCTCTAGCGACGCCGGAAAAGACGGTCGCTGACCAGCGAAAGGCAGATTGGGCCATCATGAAGGAGATGTCGCGGTATTTGTGGCCCAAAGACAAGATGGGAACCAAGCTGCGCGTCAGTCTGGCTGTAGCGCTGCTCATTGGCGCCAAGGTGCTCAATGTGCAGGTGCCCTTTTATTTCAAGAGCATCGTCGATTCGATGAACATTGACGTGGCGGCCGTCGGGGGCACGGCGACGACGGTGGCGGGCGCCATGATCGTCGCTTATGGTGCCTCACGCATCGGCGCGACCGTTTTTCAGGAGCTGCGCAACGCCGTCTTCGCGTCGGTCGCGCAAAAGGCTATCCGCTCCGTTGCCCGCAACGTCTTCGACCACCTGCTGCGCCTCGACCTTGCTTTCCACCTGTCTAAGCAGACGGGCGGCCTGACGCGCGCCATCGACCGCGGTACAAAGGGCATCAGCTTCCTACTCACCAGCATGGTGTTCCACATCCTTCCCACCGCTCTCGAGATCAGCATGGTCTGCGGTATTCTGACGTGGCAGTACGGCGCCAAGTTTGCCGCTGTCACTGCGCTGACCATGGTGGGCTACACGGCCTTTACGATTTGGACAACGGCGTGGCGGACAAAGTTCCGTCGCCAAGCCAATGCGGCCGATAACAAAGCATCCACGGTTGCTGTCGACTCGCTCATCAACTACGAAGCAGTCAAGTACTTCAATAACGAAAAGTTTGAGGTGGCTCGCTATGACAAGGCGCTGAAGGAATATGAAAAGAGCTCTATAAAGGTAGCGACTTCGCTAGCCTTCCTCAACAGCGGCCAGAACATCATCTTCTCGTCCGCCCTCACAGCAATGATGTATTTTGCGGCTGACGGAGTTGCCAAAGGCAGCCTTACGGTCGGTGATTTGGTCATGGTCAACCAACTCGTCTTCCAGCTTTCTGTGCCGCTCAACTTCCTTGGCTCAGTTTATCGCGAGCTGCGCCAGTCACTGCTTGATATGGAGACGTTGTTCAACTTGCAAAAGGTCAACGTCAGCATCACCGACAAGCCCGGTGCCAAGGAGCTGACTTTGACCAAGGGTGGCGAAATTCGATTCGAAAATGTCAACTTTGGCTACCACCCTGATCGACCTATCCTGCAGAATCTCAACCTTACCATCCCGGCTGGTAAGAAGGTTGCCATTGTTGGGCCCAGCGGATGCGGAAAGTCAACGCTACTGCGGCTACTGTTCCGTTCGTACGACACCCAAGGCGGCCGCATCCTCATTGACGACCAAGACATTCGGGATGTCCAGGTCGACTCTCTGAGACGGTCTATTGGCGTTGTTCCCCAAGACACGCCACTCTTCAACGACACTGTCGAGCACAACATTCGATACGGGTCCATCGACGCGACGCACGAGCAGGTCGTCGCTGCGGCACAGCGCGCTCGCATCCACGACACGATTGAAAAGTTCCCCGACGGCTACAACACCAAGGTCGGCGAGCGCGGCCTGATGATCTCCGGCGGCGAGAAGCAGCGCCTGGCCATGAGCCGCCTGCTCCTCAAGGACCCGCCGCTGCTCTTCTTTGACGAGGCCACCAGCGCGCTGGACACGCACACGGAGCAGGCACTCATGGTCAACATCAACGGCATCCTCCGCGAGAAGGGCCGCACGAGCGTCTTTGTCGCGCACAGGCTGCGCACCATCTTTGACTCGGACCTGATCATCGTGCTGAAGGAGGGCCGGGTCGCCGAGATGGGCACCCACCGCGAGCTGATCGATAGGGCCGGTGTCTATGCTGAGCTGTGGAGTGGTGAGTCTTTAAACAGCCCTGACGAGGACATCTGTGTTGTACGAGTAATGTTTGGCTAACGGTCGTGATATAGCTCAAGAAACCCTCTTTAACGAGGACGGGACCGATCGAGTGGAAGCGACGGCGGCGAGCAGCAAGGCACGGAAGTAGAACCAAGTGGCCCATGAAGCTCAATCTTGTACATAGCACGGGAAAGCCACAAAATATATACCTTTCGTTTACGTTGTCGATTCACCGCCTTTTTATTCACGCCCGGGCACCATCGGTAGAAGAACAGCATGATATGAGATTGACTTTTTTTTTCTACATCGAATATGTAGAGAATTTGTTTTTGATAGTTCTTGATGCAATCGCGCCCTCTCGTGAGCCCTCAGCCACAGCTGTGAAGAATTTGCGTTTCTTTGAGCAGCTTAAATCATGTTGGTGGCGCTAGTGCTAGGTACCGACTGCTGAGCAAACAGAGAGAGACGAATTAGAGTATCCCATGTCTTGCGTAAATAAAATATATCGGAGCGTTGGTATCATGTTTGAGATTTTAAATCAAGGGGAAAAGGAGAAAAGGACAGGTATGTCTCATTTCAGACTCGCTTGTAGCTTCAAGAGGAGTGACGTCGTCGGTTGGTTAGTGTATCCGAGTTGCGTTGCCCATTACCCTGTACTTGGTTGTGCATGGCAGCTAATGGCAGCAGCTGGCAGGTGGTAGGGCGGAGGGAGCGGAGCGTGTGCTACGCTTAAATTCGGGGTTTCGCTAGGGTGAAAGACCATCGTCGATTCATCTTGGATCT
The DNA here is from genome assembly GCA_025583755.1 of Cordyceps tenuipes. Classification (NCBI taxonomy): domain Eukaryota; kingdom Fungi; phylum Ascomycota; class Sordariomycetes; order Hypocreales; family Cordycipitaceae; genus Cordyceps; species Cordyceps tenuipes. Next base: position 120,039 of record JANZYN010000088.1, on the reverse strand, counting down.
CGATCCCGCTCGGCCGGAATCATATGTGCCCTTGACGTCACCGGCTCGCGGTCGAGAAAGGTGCGCAGCTGGAGGGCTCGGAGCTCTGTGTGACCGGTGTCCTCGTTTTCGATGATAGGGACGAGCTCGACGACGTTGAACTCGGCGACGCGGACCTCGACGGCCTCAGGGTCGGTGCGAAAGGTCGAGAGGCTGCTGGACTCGTACATGACTGTGCGCCGGCCGGAACCGTCGTGGGCGGCGACGTCCCAGGCCATGTGGACGTCGCGGTGGAAACGGGTGACGCGGGCGGCGCGCTTAGGCAGCATCTGGAGAAGGTTGAGAGCGGGCAGGGCCGGGCCGCCGTTCATGACAAAGGTGGCGCCCGGGGCGAGGAGGTCGATGAGGTCCGACGGGGGCTGCTTCTGCCCCTGCTGCGAGCCGGCCCCGGCGTCCCGGCGGTGGCGGACGTCGTCGTCAAAGGGGCCGAGGGAGTCGAGGGACGGCAGCAGACGGCGCAGGAAGAGGAGACCTGGCGACGCCGTGTCCTCGATGGTAAGGTATGGGCCGCAGTGGACGTGGGCGTCTGCGGCAGGCATGGTGGTGGTGGGCGGCGCGCGGGACGGGGGGCGGGGGCGAGGCCCGGTCAAGCAGGCGGAGATGAGCGCAGCGGCGAGAACATGGGGTGGTCGGAGCTGAGGCTTGTTCGGTTGTTGAGAAGACGGGCAGTAGGGGTTGCCAGTCGACTGATAAGGGGGCCTGTGATGTTGGTACGGAACGGGGCGAGGGCCAGCAGTGATGGAAGCGGGATGAAGGTGTTAGCGAAGCACGATTTCGAGGCAGATCAAGGGGAAAGGAAAAGAATGGCTACGAAATTTCGTCACGTGGCACAAGTCGGCTCAGCCCAGAAAATGTGTGTCGGGCGGCAAAGGAAAAAAAATAGCCTTGACGAAGCCAGCCAGAGAGGGCACGAGAAAGCAGGGTCTTGGGTGCAAGGTGGACAAGGTGGACAAGGTGGACAAGGTGGGAGGGAGAGACTCTGTGGGGGACGATTCGGAACCAGGAAGAGAGACCGGAGGGCACTCCGAGGTGCTGGGATGGCATCCGATGTCTCATAGGAAACAAAGGAAAGGATGAGAACCGTATCAGCCGGGTACCATGTGGGCTTGATGGAAGGTGCGCGATGTTGTAATAGTGTTAGTACGTTGGGCGTTGCACGTTGGTACTACCTAACCTTACTAACCTAACCGATCTGACAAGTTACTACTAGGCAGTTAGTTGGTAATTCATGCATTATTTGCATTATTAACCTACCTAATAGCAGGTACTAATAAGGTAGTGCATGTAGGTACAGGTACGGCACTATCCTCAGAAATCAGTGGACCTGCTCCCTGGAAACCTCCAATCCCACTTTCCATCCCACTTTCCGTCATTTATTGCCTCTAATATTGCTGCTGCTGCAAACGCTGTCGCATCCAAACATCGACGCCATCCATCAGTCAGAGCACATAGCCTCCCCAACATGCCACATCTGCCATCGCCATCGCCATCGCCATCCTCTTTATCCATACAATCTCATCCAATTCTCCGCCATCCCCGCCGCTCATCCCGAATTCGACCCCCCACGCCCTTCACTTGCCACCGTCCACCCAAGTCCACGATGACACAGCGAAGGAATCACCAATGCCATGCGAACCGAGCATCTGTCACTCAAAAAAAAAAAAACGTCGAGCACATCAGCACTTGCTATTTGACTCACGAGCAGAGTCATTCCCAATCTCAAAACCTGCGCCATTGACTCCATCTCCTCCCAATCGGCCTTCGTTGTACCTCTAGCCCTGCGGGTCGCCCCGTCCGCCCCCCAAACTATCCGCTGGCTAGCGACCCTTTCTTTGGTCTTTGGTAGTGACTCACGGCGTCAGACCACAATCCTCTTACGAGACGGGATGCCACTCCCCAGGCCCATTGGCGGACGGATTGCACCAATAGCTGCATGGCTTTGTCTTGTGGCCGACCTTCCGAATCGTCAGATTTTAATCAAAGTCAAGCTCATATGGAACTTCCTCACAACCGCCTCACACCAAACGTCTATATAACAGTACGAAGCTGGCCTCCTTGCCATTGAACCTCAGCAGCAACAAATCAGCTACGTCATCGCAATGGCTACCTTTACTCCCATCCCGCTCGATCGCGCCGAGACAATTGCGCGCCAATCGCCTACCCCTAACGACACAGCCCTCCGGATTGAAAAGGTCCAAGTTGAGCATCGTCTTCAGCTCATCAACACTTGGCGTATCCCCCCCGGTTCCAAGATCCTCGAGATTGGATGCGGCCAAGGCACCTGCACCACTGTCCTGGCCACTGCTGTTGGCCCTGACGGCCATGTTGACGCCGTCGATCCCGGCCCTCCTGATTACGGCTCGCCTTATACCCTATCCCAGGCCCAGGCCATCATCAGCTCTGGTGACTTGCGAAGCCGCATTACCTGGCACAATGCCGAACCGACTGACGTCTTGGCCACGTCGGGCGAAAAGAACTGGGACTTTGCCGTCTTTTCGCATTGTATATGGTATTTTGACAACCACGACGTCTTTTCAACAATTCTCCGTGCTATGGAGGGTCGCGTAGGCTCCGTCCTTGTCGCAGAATACGCCTTGCAGGCGACTGAGCGCGATGCGGTGCCTCACCTCCTCTCCGCCATTACCAGAGCCTCCCTCGAAGCACACAACCCCGCAAGTACCGCCAATATTCGCTGTCTCTTGAGCCCTACAAGAATCAAGGAAATTGCCGCAGCCTCTGGATGGAAGGTTGGTGACGAAACCAACATTGTACCGGCTGCCGGTCTGCTGGATGGCGTGTGGGAGACTGGTGAGGTTCGAAGCCAAAGCTTTGTTGATGAGGTCGAAAAGCGAATTACCTCTCCACGAGTCAAGGAAATGCTTTTATCGTCGCGTGAGGCCGTCATTGCCTCGTATGCCGCCATGGACGGTCGCAAAACACGCACGATGGATGTCTGGGCGACGTCCTTCATCCCGGCTGAATGAAAACGGATAAAGAGTTATATCAGTAAATACAGCACCTGCATATTTCCATCCCGCGTTTCATGCCTGCTACTTGTTTTCTGGCCTGTGCTCCTGCATGTAGTCATCCTCAAAGGGCACGTTGCCAAGAGACTTCCAACACTGGGCTGCCATAAGCTCCTCCTTCTTTTCCTTGCTTCGGAGAAGGATGTCTGACTTTCCGTCACTCAAATGGGTCACCGAGCGATCCTACTACTACGTTAGCCCAGAAAAGCTATTTTCTTTTTCATTCATACACTTACCAACCCCAGAGTCAACTTGATCATGCTTTCTGGCCAGGAGTGTTGGTACTCGTGCTGCGGTGTCTTGCCCTCGATTGCGAGCAGGATATTCTCAGCTGCTACTATGGACTGCTGCATAGCAGAGCGGGCATTCGGTGTAGGAACGTTTGTGTCCGTGACGTCACCGCAGCTGTAGATATTTTGGAAGTTTTCATCTATGAGCTGCAGGGTGGGCTTTACCTTGATGTAGCCCGACGAAGAAATGGACGTTGGCGATAGCGTGGAGAGGATCGTCGAGTTCGGCTTCTGGCCTGTGCAGTTGATCTGAAACACTGTTAGGGACCCCCCGGGGAAAAGTATAGAAGGCAAAGTCATGTTGAAGACTTACGAAACAGCCGCAGTCTATTTTGCGACCAGACTTGAGCGTTACGGTGCCGTTGACGTCGTCTTCTTCAACAACACGATCTTGGAGAATCACCTCAATGTCAAGGCGCTTCAATCCTTCCGTGGCAGCCGTTTGCAGTTCCTTACCAAAACGGTGCATCACCGAAGCGCGCGAATGCACTAGGATAATGTGCTTGTTCGGGTACAGACTCTTTGCGTCTGTCGCTACCTCCACGCCGGCGGCGCCTCCTCCGACAACGACGACGGTTTCGGCATTTGATATCCTCTGCTGCATGGCCTGCATGAGCTTGATACCTTCAAACTTTTCCGTGCTATTCACTCGAGATGGCAACCCGCTCTGCACCGCTGCACCGGTGGCAATCACAAGGTACGTGTAGGGGACGCGCTCGTCTGTATTCTGGAGCAGCAGCTCGGACTCGCCGATGCTGGTCACGCGATCCTTGATCCAGTGCAATGCACCGTCGACGGCATCCGCATACTTGCCGTACGGGACAAAGGCCTTGTGCTCGTGGCCGCCGGGGATGACGCAGAAGCGTGGCAGTACCCAGGTGAACTGGAAGTGACTGTTGGGCTCGATGACGACGACGCGGTGCTTGCTGTCGGGCGGTAACGATCGCGCGATGATGCGAGCTGCGTAGTGCCCGGCAAAGGAAGCGCCGACGACGACGATGTTGTGTATGCGTTCTGTGGACGGTGTCGAACCGATCCCCCTGGCCTGGTTTCGCACGCGGCGGAAGCGTAGCAGTCGACGGATCTCGCCGCCCATTATGCGGGCAAAGATGAAGACGAGTTTAAAGCATAGTATGGTCTTGTCCAACATTTTTATCGGTTGGGTGAGAATTTGGTGCTGGAGAAGGAGGAGGAGGTGTAGAAGGGGGAATAAAGGCACATATACATGTGAGTGAAGACGACATGGTATGTTTCTGTGAAGCTGACTCGAATGTCAACAGCTTTCCGGTGGCCGAGCGGACAATTCGGCTGGAATTTCCCGCTGTTTTGGCGCTGTATGCAACCCTGGCCTCTACGAGGAGAGTACTTTTCACGCCCCTCAATTTACCGAGTCCGATCGGTCCCCGAATGCCCGCCAATGCAAGCCTCTACGAGCAAAGGAAAAAAAGCGCCGAGATGGTGGGCTGGCCGGGGCTTTGTGGCTGGCAAAAAGTTGGAATAAGTATAATTAATTGTGGACCGCGCTCGTTATCTGATGGATCTGATAACGGAGCTGAAATTCTTGCCCGCGGGGTATCACTACTACAGACTCTCATTTCCAATTCCGCTCTTAACGGGACAAGACTTTCCACTCTTCAATTTCCTTCACCCACCAAGTCCTCCATCATTTATCCTGGCACGGTCAACATGCGAAAGAGCAGGGTTTTACGGGGGTTGACTCGCTGCCTGTTGTCATGAGACCGGAACAACCTGACCAACAAGCTGAGAATGAAAATTTGACATTTATTATACAACAGCCGCCGCGCAAGGCTCGCGCACGCGCACGCTAACAGAACAATAAAGCTACTCCGCACTCCATACCTAACAGGCAATCTGGCGCCCCTTGACCATTGGATCATGCTTCTTGGTAAACTCGGGATACCCTGTTTCGCACCATTCCTTGAAAGACATGCCGTTGGCGCACGACGGCATCTTGATCATGAGCGGCACCACAACGTCCTCGTCGGTACCCAGTAGCGCTGCCTCGTGCACAATCTTGTCCTCAAGCACCTCGAAGCCCATCTTCTTGTAAAGGCCCACAGTGGATGGCGACGACTCAAAGTACACGGGCAGGCCCGCGTTCTCGCCGAGGTCGATGCCCCACTGGACAATCAGAGCGCCGGCCTTGCGGCCTTGGTGCTGGGGGTCAATGGCGATGACATGGCAGTCTATAGCCGCAACGGGGTTCGGCTGATGTTAGCGTCGGGGGTCTTGCTCCTCGTTCGATTTATGACTGTCATATATACGAGTGGGACAGAGAGAGGAACGAGAGAGGAGAGAGGGAGAGAAGAGAGAGAGAGGGAGAGAGGAGAGAGAGAAGGAGGGGCAGAGAGAGAGAGAGAGAGAGAGAGAGTGAGAGAGAGAGAGAGAGAGAGAGAGAGAGAGAGAGAGACGCTTCGGCTGAAAAGAGGGGCAGCCAAGCGACAAGGAACAAGGAACAAGGAACAAGGAGAAAAAAAATACCACGAGACCACTTACAGATGTAACGGCGGCCGCCAAACAGCCTCTCCCGCACCTCCCACAAGGGGTTCAGGATCTTTTCCGCGCGTTCTCTCTGCTCGCCCTCGAGCCAGGGCACGCCATGGTTGGCACGCTCCGTCACGGAGCGCTCGCGTAGATAGGCGTCGCCGAGGCCCATGCCGATGATGTCGCCGGTGGCCGTGTCGACAACCTTGAGGGTGTACTGGCAGTCGCTCAGGTGCCAGTAGCTGAGGGTGCCGGCGGCGTGGGCCTTGAGGAACTCGTCGTCGACGATGCCGGGGAAGAGGATCTGCAGCATCAGCGCGCCCATCTTGTCGGCGCGGAACGAGTCAAAGTAGATTTTGTAGATGCGCGGGATGTCGGGGATGAGCGCGGGGAGGACGACCTGAGACATGATGGCAGGGCGGGCTTGCTTTGCAAGGACTAATAGCGGACTGAAGGAGAATTGGCCAAGGTATGGTTACGGATGAAGACGAGGCAAATGAGGAGTGGGATAGGAGACTTGATTTGCCATTTATATAGTCAAGCTACAAGTCTCTCGCACTCTCAGCTCGACTGTTAGCCGAGCTCTGGGTGTTGTCCACCAGCAGGGATTGGTGGAGTTTCCAGTGCCCTCCTTCAAGAGCACGAGGGAAAGAAATTGGACTACTCATGCTTAAAAAGTGGGAAGGGGTTAGTCTTGCCCAGCCAGGCAAAAGAAGCCTGATCTACCGGTTCACTAAGGATTCAAGGAACGACCAACGAGGTGAGTGAGTCTAGCCAAAGCAACCTATCCACACCAGGACAACGCTCTTCTCCCTTTGGTGTCTTTTTTAGCGACATGCGAACCCCACAACGGCAGTTTTTGTACTTTTCTTTGTCTGCTATGGAGAGTACAAAGAACGGACGTCACCGTCTGGTGCAGTTGGCTTCCTGTCAGTCCGCAGACAATCAATGACCTGGGTGCGCCGAGGCCCGGGCGGGGGGCTCGCTTGCCCCGTGGGCAATTCAGCAGCACACGAATTGACCAGGACAAGGGTGGCGGTATAGTTGGGTTCGTTTTCGTGTTTGTCAGAAAATGTTGAGGGTAATAAAGCTGAAGAAAGAAGGAAGAAGAAGAAGACAATGTGTGACTAGTATGTAGGTCCCATTCGGTGGGGCTGATTGATAAAAGATTTCTGTGTATAACTTGCGTGCTATAGCTCGCAGGATCTATGCCAAGCGGCCGCATGAGGGGCGGGGAAGAGATGAATTTGTTTTTTTCTCAAGTCTCTGGCTTCGGGGGATATGCGTGTATGCTATCAGGCGCGGCGAGTCATGAGTGGTCAAGGACGTGAGCAATCCGCCGACAAGCGCCTCAGAATCAGGCGGCGCCAAATTAGAGATGACGCTCGCTATAGGTGTCTCTTATGGATCGGCTTTTATGGCTATGATATCAATCGGTGTCGAGTATGAGGAGCTGTGGCGCGATAGCCGAGGTCGCGCTGTTGGGGTTTGTGTTATAGCCAGCGTGACTTAGGCTCGCAGGCCACGCTATTATATAGAACAATGAATATGATATTAGAAGCCATGGGAGTTTTCTGTTTCCTTTTTTCTTTTCTCATTCTTTTTCTTTTTCCCCTCTCTCTCTTTCTCTCTCTCTCTCGCTTTCTTCCTCCATCTTTCTCTCTCTTAGAGTAGTTTTAATTTATTCTAACCGTCCTTGTAAGACTAGATCAGCGATGACGTATTAAACGGCTGTTTAGGGTCAATAGTAGTCGACCGTAGTCGTACGGAATAGATTGGGGTCTTGGTGCAAGCCAGAAAGGGTAAAAAAGGGTGAAGATGTGAAACTTGTCAAGAATCAAAGTTTGTCCACGCATGAAAGTGAAAGGCTGGGGAACGGCTGGCGTGTGGGGGAGAGGGGGAGGCCAGCTGGCTTAGCTGGTAGTTGGAGCTTGTAGGAAGTACTGTAGGCTAACAGGTAGTACCAGGAGGTAGGTAGGCACTAAGGTACCTCCAGCTAGTTTATTAGTAGGGGTACTGGTCTGCAAAGTGCGCTAAATTTATCCTTGTGCCCCTGCAAGCAACAATGCGGGGGAGCACGGACGGTGGTGGCAGGGTGCTTTATTTTATACAACTAGCTTGAGAGAGCCTCGCAAATGTCTTCAAATGTCCTCTCTGTTACTGTTACAGCCTAATTGTTGATGACAAGTTGTCTTGGGCTCAAAAGCCAGGGTTTCTCGGGCCATGCCTTGTTGGCATGGGCTCAAGAATTGGCGCATCAGCGGGGTCACCTCCGTGAATTCGCTTATTACTAGCAGCCAAGCCTGCCAAGGAAGGGAACCAGGCAGATGTAGATGGAAGGCTGGAGACGGCAGGAGAAAGCCGGCAAGGACAGTAAAGAACAGCGAAGAGAAAAGGGAAGAAAAAAGAGGCTATACTTGGAAATTGAAATTTCTAGCAGTCAGTGATCGGGCGATCTGGCTCCGAGTAGTCATATTTTCATCTTTTACGATTGCTGTTTGTATTTGTATGCTCCTGCTGTGGCCGTAGTCAAGGTAACTAGGTACCTATGTACCTAGGTAAGTATCATGTAGTACCTGCCATGCCGGCCCTCTCTTCTCTTCTCCCACCACCGCTGCCACCATAATCTTCCTCGTCGTCGTCTCCTTGCGCCCGCGGCCGAGGCCCGGTTCTTGCATACCGATTTTTGGAAATAGCATAACCATTTTTACCGTATCAAGCGTACTGATTCAAGAACCAGGCCTCCCAGGCCTCCCGCGGCTTGAACCACTATGGGAGGAGCCCTAAATAAACAATCCGTCTTCGTTTATTCAGGCCTCCTCCCATGGGAGTCGGCTCGTTCGCCTGCCCGTCTCGCCACACCCGACATATATTATCTGATTTCCCGTTCCCTCTTCAACCGACCAAACAACCTCCCGACACACCACCGCACCACTCCAGTTCTTGTTTGCGTCCTCGCTTCTTCTCTCTTTGGGGTCGGTCGGTCCCTCGACGCGGAGAAGCGGACCGCAATATCAACCGCCTCTTTCTCGAAACAAAATTTCTCACCATCACCATCACTCTCACCATATCCACATCCCTCCCTCCACCCCTTTCTCGTCATGTCGCTGCTGGGCAAACAGCCCCGATACTCGTCGCTACCCGCCGCTAGCCCCGGCTGCCTCAGCAAGAGACTCCGGCGCAACGTACTCATCATCGCCCTCTGCGCTGTTGCTGCCGTCACTCTCGTCACAAGATGGATGCGGCCCAGTACCATCAGTCCCCCCAGTCCCTCCGATCCCCCCAATCCCTCCGACCCCCCCAATCCCGACTGGGAGCGGCCTCACATCCCCCTCTGGCCTGATGTCCACGAGCCATATCGCATCGTCACTACCAGCCACTTCCGCCCAGTCTCCATGTCGCCTCACAACAGCACCATCCAGGAGCTCTGCCAGAGCTTCCCCAATCACATCCTCCAAACTATCCAGCCAGTCCTCAAGACGGGCTATACCGACGACCCCAACCGCATGCCTGCCCAGTTCGACGGCCCCAGCGCCTGCTTCAAACCCGGCGAGCTGCTCGTCTTCTCCGATGCCCCCGCCAATATCTCGGGCCATGAGGCTATCGACATTCTCGGCCTCCTGCCCGACACTTACCACAGCTTCCCCGAGTTCACGCCGTATCTTGAACAACGTCGCATGCTCGAGAATGGCTCCGCCAAGGAACACCCCGAGATGCTCAAGACCATCGACGGCTGGAGGCTCGACCGCTTCAAGTTTGTCCCAGCCGTTGAACAAGCCTGGCTGATGAAGCCTGGTCGCGACTTTTATGTATTTTACGAGTCAGATACGTAAGTCGTCTTCATCAGTTGTCTTGTTGTCTTTGTTTGTGTATTGAAACCGCCTTGCAACCCGGCCCTGTCGCATCAGCATCCAACAGGAACTAACCTGACCTGTATCTATAGCTACGTCTTCTGGGATAATTTATTCAGATTTCTCAAAACACTTGATCCCGAAGTGCCTCTCTACATGGGCTCTTCTACCCCGGGACGACGCGATGACGTCCACTACGGCACCACATTCGCCAACGGTGGTCCTGGTTACGTCCTCAGCCGTGCCGCTGTCAAGAAGTTGCTTCACCGCGAAACCGATGAGGTTGGCCATTTCATAGGCCCGTCATTTACCGAAAAATGGCGCCATCTCGTCAATGATGACGAACCCTGTGGTGACAACATTTTGGGTTACGTCTTATGGCTGTCTGGAATTGAGATGCAAGCTCTATATCCCATGTTTACCCAGCACGTCTTCCACACGCTGCCGTTTGACTCTATGCGATGGTGCTCTCCCATCTTCACCTTTCACAAGCCATCACCCGAGCAAATGCGCGGCCTGGCTCGCTGGGAATATGGGGCGCGAGAAAACTCGGTACGTTGCCGAGGACAACTTGATTTGGTATCATTGCTGACGCGTGGTGCAGCATCCCGCAAGATACGCCGACGTCTGGGACTTTTACAAGCCCGGATCAGAAGTTGAGCGCGATGACTGGAGAAATAACGACGTGCTCTGCCGCAACGCCTCGTCCTCCAGCATCACGTCTGCGCAAGCATGTGAAGCGCACTGCCGCTCTCTACCCGAGTGTCTGCAGTGGACATGGCGGGGAAGTCCGACTCGCGACTGCTTTGTTGGCGAGGGCGTCTTTTACTATGGCGAGACCTGCTCTAATTCGACGTCGGGTTGGCTCACAGACCGCATCAAGGAGTGGAAGGACAAACACGAGTGCGAGGACACATTTTGGCACGGACCAAGCCGTACAAGAGTTTATGTCCCCGGATAAGTGGATTGAATGGGCTGGACTCTCAAGTACCAAAATAGGAACCTCGTCATCATCAGCACGGTTTGACTATGTTTGGTCTTTGAGCACCAGCATTGCATTGCATTGCCAGCACGCCAAAGCGCGCGTCTTGGAAGCACATACGAAGTCCCGAGGTATGGGCCACGAGTAATATTATATTGTATATACCTTACCACAGTCTAGCGCGTTATGTATTATGTATGGCCTGATGACAAGACTGTCTTTGTTGTATGTGTAGCTGACGCTGTATCCGCTGGAAAGTACATGTGAAGGATGATGCACTTTGTTTCCAGTCTCGTGGTTGCCTATACGCTGTCAAACTCGTCTGCGCTGCGATGCGATGCTAATAGACATAGCGAAAATAGAGGTTTTCTTTATCAGTGAGGTCCTGGAAGGCCAGCTTGTCCCGGTCGGCCTCATCGACGGGCAGGGCGCTACGGATCTTGTTCTCGCGACGCAGGACAAAGTATAGGGCGAGGGCAGCTACGATGACGATTACATAGCTGAGGGTTATCAGCACGAGTACACACCTCGGCTTGGAGGACAGACAACAAAAAAGACGGCACGTACCAAATAATCAGCCCCAGCCACAGAGCAGGGTAGTGCTGGGCCTTGGTCTCGGACCAGACCAGCTGGGGGCCGACAATGTTGCCGACGCAGTAGGCGACGAAGATGGTGGCGGCCATGAAGCTCTTCTTGGTGTGTCCGGCGACGTTGGCCATGCCGAGGGTGATGATGAGGCTGGCGGTGCCGCCGAAGCAGCCGGTGAGGGAGTAGCCGACGACGGGGGCGGCGGCGCGGTGCGTCCAGGCGGACTTCCAGATGAGGGCGCAGCCGGCGATGACGGGGAGGCAGGTGGCGATGAGGAGGAAGACGCGGATGTTGGGGAAGCGGCCGCCGAGGTGGCCGACGGCGAGGATGACGACGAAGCAGAGGGCGGCGAGCGGGAACTGCAGCAGGATGGCGTGGAGGGCGTCCCAGCCAAACGTGGAGACGATGAGGGGGCCGAAGCCGCTGACGGCGCCGTTCATGGTGTAGCAGGCGGCCATCATGAGGAAGACGAGCCAGAGCTTGGCGTCGGCGAGGGCCTCGCGGACCTGGGCGGGCTTGAAGCGGGCGCAGCGGAGGCCGGTCTGGCCGGCGCGGAGGCGCTCGACGGCGACGAGGCGCTCGTCGGCGGTCAGGAACCAGGCGGTGACGGGGGAGGCCGGCACGGCGAAGCAGGCGAGGCCGAAGAGGAAGGTGAGGGCGCCGGCGAGGAGGTAGATGTACTGCCAGCGGGCCAGGGCGCCGCCGCGGATGCTGGCAAAGGCATAGTTGAGGCCGCCGCCGAGGATGGCGAAGAGGCCGGTGGCGGAGAACCACCAGGCCTGGCGGGGCGCCTGCTCGGCCTGGGTGTAGTAGGCGGCGACGAGGGTGGAAAAGGCGGCGGGGACGACGCCCTCGACGGCGCCGAGGGCGAAGCGCTGGGCGTAGAGGCCGCGGTGGGAGGTGACGGCCGCGGTGAGGGCGCAGACGACGGCCCAGAGCAGGACGACGGCGCCGAGGACGCGGCCGGCCGGGAAGCGCTGCAGGGCAAAGGCGAGCGGGTAGACGAGGGCGAGCATGCCAAAGTAGAAGAGGGAGGTGGCCCAGCTGAGGCGGCGGGTGTCGAGGGCGCCGGGGGCGGAGGAGGACGGGACGGTGAGGTGGAGGTCGGCGGTCATGCCGAAGAGGACGGCGGAGCCGAGGATGGCCTTGTCGTAGTAGACGAGGCCGTAGCCGAGGAGCATGAGCGGGACGAGGTGCAGGTCGATCTTGCGGACGACGCGGGCGGCGAGGACGGGGTCGATGGCGGGGAGGAGCGGCCGGTCGCCGACGAGGGCGAGGGCGTCGTCGGGGGCGGCGGCGGTGGTGGCCGGGGTGGCCGGTTTTTCTTCTTCTTGTTCGGGCTTCATGGCGGTGATGGCGGAGCAGAGGACCGGAGGACCGGAGGTGCGCTGTATCAAGGTCGGGGTTTATATGTGGGGAGGAGGAGTGGTGGTGTCGAGGGATGCAGTAACCCCGCGTCTGTGAGATTAGCAGTAGAAAGAAAGATTCAAGGGAGAGGAGAAGAGCATTTCAATTTCATTTCATCTGCCACGTAAAAGAAACATGAAAAAAAAAATCTGATAAATTACAACGAGGCATTAGACAGCCTTTTGGTTGGGGCGATCCACCCAGCTGAACATCATCAGCCTTGCATTGGTTCAGGGTTGGGGTTCATTTTTAATCTGATTTAGATTTATTGAGATTTCGACGTCTATAGTTTCATTTGATCAATATGGATATGTATCCGCGCCATCGCCTTGCATTTCCCGCATCGTCATCGCAGCAGCACAAGAGTGACGTCGGAGTTGATGCGCCATTATCATACATCATTCATACTCCTTGCAAGCCACAGCCCAGGATCTAAGACGCCCTTTTCCCCCCTCCCCTCAAAATGGCGAAGTTTCGATCTTTATTGGTCATGCTCATAACCATTTATACAGTCCCTCTAGCCCCCCCCCCTTCCCTCCCACCAGCTTCCCTCCGTCTATATGCACACACACATCCCCTACAGCTTCGCCGGGCTCTCATCCGGACTCTTCAGCTCGACAATCAGCTTCCCCGTGTTGATGCCGCGGTACAGGTCGACCAGCCCCTGCTCGGCGACCTGCAGGCCACCCTTGAGCAGGTGGATGCTCGTCTTGAGCTTGCCGTCGGCGAGCAGGCGGGCGAGGTCGGCGCGGGCCTCGGGGTACTGGTCCTTATGGTCGAAGACGATGAAGCCCTGCATGCGGATGCGCATCTGAATGATGCGGGTGAGGTTGCGCGGGCCGACGGGCTCGGCCGAGTTGTACTGGCTGATGGCGCCGCACATGACGAATCGCGAGAACTCCTTGGCTTGACGGAGGGCGAGCTCGAGGATCTCTCCGCCGACTGGTAGATATTAGCATGTGTCTTGATCGCAATCTCCCTCTCTTGTCCCCCCCCCCCCCCCTCTCTCTCCCACCACTCACCATTGTCAAAATACACATCAATGTGATCCCTCGTCGCCTCCATAAACTTCCTCTTAAACTCCGGGTCCTTGTAGTTGAGCGCCTCGTCAAAGCCCAGCTCGTCCACCAGCCAGCGACACTTGTCCTCGCCGCCGGCGATGCCCACCACCCGCGCGCCCCTCGCCTTTGCAATCTGCCCAGCCACGCTGCCCGTCGCGCCGGCCGCGCCGGACACGACCACGAGCTCGCCGGGTTTGGGATCGCCAATCTGCGTCATGCCGACCCAGGCGGTCATGCCGGTCAGCCCAAACGTGGAGATGATGTGCTTGGCGTCCTGCAGCGCCGGGAAGCTGGCCTGCGGCTCGTACCAGCCGGCCTTGAGCACCGCGTACTGCTGCCAGCCGGGATGCCCGCTGACCAGGTCGCCGGGCCGCACCGAGGGGTTCCGGGAGGCGAGCACGCGGCAGGCGGCGCTGCCGCGCATGACGGCGCCGATCTCGACGGGGGGGATGTAGGAGCGCTCCTCTGCGGCTCAGGGTGGTTAGCGAGGGGGAGAGAGGTGACAGGGAAAGAAAAGGAGCAAAAGGAAGAGAAAAAAAGGAAGGAAAAAAAAAAGGACGCACCTTTGAGCCAGCCACGCATGGCGGGGTCCAGGGACAGGTAGAGCGTCTCGACGAGGACATCGCCGTCGGCTAGGTCGGCTTCGGTGGGAGCGGCCGTGACGCGCTGGTGAAATGTGGTGCCGGGGATGATTTCAGCCGTGGGCCGCTCGGCGAGCACGATTTGGAGATTGTCTACAGGCATTCTTGGCGGTGATGATGGTTGTGGAAGTGGTGGCTGGTGATGGTGATGCTGCTGGTGGAAGTGGTGCTGGAGTTGGAACTGCTGTGGCTGTTGCTATCTGTATACTATATCGATAGACGAGCGGCAGTTGCAATAGCTGTCGGAGGAGGGGGGGAAATGTGCAAGTGAGACACAACAAGTCTAGTGGTCTGGGGGAGCAAGAGTTATTTATACAACCAGCCACAATGGGGAGATGTATTTTTATATATATCCCTACATGACGGTCACATTTAACCCAGTGGGAATACATGTTTATTTATTTTCCCTCAGCCCCTTTACATCGGGGCTTTGATAGTGTCAACCGACCAAAGATGACACACAGACGTACCGGGCTGTCCGGAAACAGGACCGGGAATCAAAGAGATAACTAGGTTGAATGTGACGTGTCGGCACAAGGAAACAAGAAGCACTCCGTCTTCGCCCACTACTTTAAACCCGGGGCCGCGTTTCCCTTGTCCGAAAATCCGGGCTATGTATGAGTTGTTGCCGATAGAGTTCCAACGTCATCTACAGTCCAGTCACATTCCTTCGTCCATACTAATAATTTAAGGAAAGCCAAGTAATAAGTGTACGTACAAGCAAGTACATCTTACTCAGCTGTCAATGCGACTGAAAAAGGTGTACCTGACTACCGACATGGAGACGTCATTCCTCTGCTTCGTCGCCCCCTCGGTCGCAATTCATAATTCGCAATTCATAATCCATAAGCCATAATCCCTAGTTACCATGATGGTATTTTAAATGGCAAGTCTCCTCACAGGCAAGTTGTGGAACCAAGCCTCGGCACCCACGGCTACGTTTCTGGGCTTCTTTGTTAGCGGAGTTTCGGTGACTGCGGGCTTTGGGTTCTCTTTTTGCTTTGAGCAAAGTGAAAAGTTTAAAGCCACCGCCGCCCGCTTCCGCGCCTTCCGGCCGAGTTTCCCAACTAAGCATCTTGGGCCGGACGGGGTGACTAGGCCGGGGTCATGGCGTGCTGCATATTGGCTGATGGCTCCGAGACACGGCATCTTCATTCTTAGTTCATCGAATGGACCTGGATGCAATTTGTCCATGGGAAATGTCATGCGCCAGGGTCTAAATGCCATGCTAATAATAAGCAGCACCCCTGAGGTTTTCAACTAGTTGACTAGTTGACTAGTTGGCTACAACTTTACGTATATACGGAGCAGGCGCTGATCATTAACTAGTCGATCTGCACCTTTGCACAAGGATTTCATCTTTCTTTCTTGTCTCGGAAGCATCTACCCTACTGGGCAACTATAGGCTGATTGTAACTAATAATAGATGGCCGCGTTGAAATACTTTCTTTGTTGCTCAACCGCCCACGACAAGACAGGCCACTAAGCCACAAGCCACAAGCCACAACCGCCCAGCCACCCAACACAACAGCCTTCGTTTCGTTGTTCTTTGTCCTTGTCCCCGTCATCCTCTTTGTCCTCCTCCTCCTCACCTCTTCGCCCTTTTTTGCGCTCGGCGCCACGCCGCAGCCGTATCTAGCCTATCTAGCCACCATCGTCGCCAACTTATTCATTCGTTTATTGCCATCTGATGCCCGAATCCCGGTCAGCACAGCTCTCAACCGTCAGACACCGCCGCTCAACCCCGGCCTCACTTTACTTCACCTTGACTCATATCAGCCTTTCCTACGCATTATTTATCAATCTGCTGCCTGCTGCGAGCCTGCAAATGGCGGCCCGTGTGGCGAATCCCGGAGCCACCAGTGTCGATGAGCCAGTTGCTGCAGGCCGCGTCATTCAACCCCCCCCCCCCCCCCTGGCTGACCCATGCTGCTTCTTCTTATTCGTACGCTGCATCCGGATAGAGGCTGATTTAAGCAAATACTCCTCGGCCTTCTCGACAGGCTCCAACGGGATGCAAGGGCGAGACGGGGGAAAAAAATTATATCATGAGGCCAACAGTCTATGCAACAGACGACAACCCCGTCTCTGACTGCACACGGAATCGCGGCTGTACATGCCTCTCAATCCATACGCTGACATCTACCTAGCATCTCCGTACGGTCATTAAAAGACGGGGCTTCCCACATCGACAAAATCTAAACAAACAGTCGACATAAAAAAAACAAAAGTAAACTCAAGCTCTCCGGAGGTCCTCGCCATCATCCGCGGCTTGCCCCGATGCTCGCCCAATATTCCAATACTGGGCCGTCGGGCTGCCAGCAGCCCTGGCATTTCTCGCACACTTTTTCATCGGTATCGTGCAGCTTCATATTCTTGCTGAGTACCCAGATCGCTTTCTTGCAGTCCTGTTTGCTGTTGGGGTCGGACGGGTTCATGCCGAGGTGGGCGAGATGCCGTTCCGGGTCCTCGTTATTCCACGAGACAACCAAGCTCAGGAGAGCTTATATGGATAAAAGTTGTACAAACGTCAATGGAAAGAATTCTACAGACGTCAACGGAAAGAATTCTATAAACGTGAATGGAAAAAGTTGTACAAACGTCAAGGGTAGAGAGTTCTACAAGCGTCAACAATGTATCAAGGACGGCCTAAGGACCAAGTATCAGGCTCTCAAAACACATCAGTAATACGCACAAAGAAGAATCATAAAGGCCCCATTATTACACTGTATTACCCGAGTTATCACGCCCGACAAAGATGGATAGCTTCCAGCCAGCCGACAGCTAGTGACATGTCAACCATTGGTACAGTTTCGGGAAAGAATGAATGATGAAAGGGGTCAAGCCAGGTAGCAGTAGGTCTCAACACAAAAAAAAAGGCGAAGAATATTGAAACTGGCAAAAATGGTGAAAACAGACATGCTCTGTCCTCTGCGAGCCTGGGCGGCTGTGTGCTGAGGCACCCCGTGTGCTGTGTTACTTGAGAGCTGCTCAACAAGTATAGTTGTCAGTTCACAACATGCTTGAAAATAAAACTGCACAGCTAAATGGCACTGCCGTCAACAAGATACTCCTGGTTGATGCCATATCCCAAGACGGTACTTTATTATGCCATCAAGGAAGGCCAACAAGACCCACTGACTTGCAAGCCCTCACTTCCGACCGACAACTGCCAAGCATCAAACACCAAACAACACACGCTTCCCGATTCCAGACATGGATCGATTGACATCTGCTAGACACCCGTATCTATCTCGAATACCTTGATTCTCATCCTTTGCTGCTACTGTTGCCTGTGGCCGCTTCAACATCGACAAGCTATACATGACGTGCCTCACTTCCCCTCTTCTACGACAGCAGACACCTTTCCAACAGGTCCATCCAACGACAGTCATATCCCACGAGCGTCATCGACTGGGAATTTTCTGCTCAAACAGCCGTCGTTCTTCCACTACCTACCGTTCTAGCTCCTCCAGGCGCCCCCAACCAGGACTGCCCAGCTGCACCTCCACGACGCGATGAATCGAGACTCGGCAATAGACCGCAGCAACAGAAGACAGTGGTACCAAATCCCACTGGCTTAGTTTTTGTACGTCTCACAGATTACCGACAACAAGCTTATATTCACCACATTTGTCAACTTGCCTTGGCAGCTTGCAAAGGAGCCTCCCCTCTACCTCCGCTGCAAACAACACCGCATCGTTCCCCCTCCCTCTTGCACGGCCTCGAACAAACAAACAAGAACGAGGGGGTGACTCTGTCTCACCAATTGCCTGCATCTTGCCACCTCTGTTCGCATCTCTGGGGCTTCCCCTCTCCCAGACAGCCCATCATAGTCACACAGTCAGACCTCCACGACACGCCCAAGACAGGATTTCTACAATCATCTGGCTTGGCATGACACTCGTGTGAGCCACTCAGTACAGAACTGATACCTGAAAGCCATTGGGGGAAGAGATACACAGCATCACCGTCCCTGGTCTCGTGCTTTCGTGAACCATGGTCGAAAGGCTGCTCCCCTCTGAACGCCACAAGAACCAGCAAGATCATCGAGACCAATTCCAAATGGGCAGCGTTTGCTTCAAGCCATCTTCGTCGTGCGATCTGATAGGCTCGCTTTCTATTTCGTTACACTGCCGAGCAATACACTGCCAACCAGCAAACTCTGGCATCGACAAACCATCACGTGGCTGACAACCACTCAACGATTACCCGCCTACCGTCTCCGCAGCCGCAAAAAGATGTATCGGAAGGCTTAGACCTACAGTAGCCGTCGGACTATGCATGGGCAAGGGAGATGCCCTACAGCCGTTGTAGGTGTGATGCCGTCGCGCCATACTGCCCAACTTAGGGGTACCCAAAGTACCACTGCACTCCTACTTCCTTCCAACCGCATCATTGATGCGGCATATATGTATGCACCTATATATACAGATATGGGGCCTTCCTGTCACTGAAGTATGCTGACAGTCCGAGGAATGCCACGGGCCCTGCTCTGCGACTTGCTTCGTGCGTGATATGGGAAGCATCTTGCTCTGGATTCACATTCAAGTGATGGTGTGGGCATTGGCCGTGTTACAGCCTGGAAGGATATGGCTTAGACGAGCTGCAACCAATCGCGACAGAATGCTGGAATATAGAGAGCCATTGCGAGCGTCTCACTCACCAAACCTAGCGCAGATACACAGGTCTCGACGTTGGGCACACACAACGTCAACCCTTCGGATACACGAGCTACACCATGTGACTATCACCAAGACGACATCAACAGCCCACCAGTTTGGGCCACCCATTACCCCAATACTGTGGCCATTTACCATGAGGATCCCACAAGACATTCTTGTGACTGTCAGTCTCAGGACGTATAAGTAGGATCAAGTCATCCTCTGGCCAGAGAAATCATCCTGCCCGCGAACCCGCACTCAAGTCTCGAACTGAGATCTTCTACAAGACTTCTCTTTGCTTTCGAACCGAGAACTCGCTATGCCTGACAAAGAAACATCCACCAACACCCACACAACTTCAGCCGGCACCGGCACCGCCGCTGCCGCCCCCACGACCACGACCACAGAGGCTACTCCTAAGTCCTCCTCCGCTCCATCGAGTGTCTACGCACCGGACACTACCGCGCTGAAGGAGATGATCTTCGCCGGTGACCCAGACCTGATGATGTGCCTGGACAAAGGCGAGCGGGCAAACAAGAGTCGTCGGAGCTGGTACACGCCCAACCCCGGCAAGAAGAAGAAGACCGTTGCCTTCTCTAACACGGTCATATACATAGAGCCTCTGATCCTGTGATGCTTGAAGCCTTTCAGCATCATCCCCTCTAACGTGAGGGCAGCGGTTCTGGCAGGTGGTAGTGGTGGTCGGCCGAAGCCAACACAAACGTACACGCAGTTGTTATACTCGCCTTCACCACAGGTTTAGTCAGAAATCTACGTGAATCAATTACATGTCCTATTCGTGAAGTGACGCGCGCGAATTAACACTCGAGCCATTGACGAGCCGTCGTCGCGGGAGTTTGCTGAGGCAGGACACCGCAATAGCAAGCGAAATTCGAACACCCCCCCCCCCCCAAAGAAACAGAGGGTTCTTTCCAGTTTGCTTGACGTTATTTACTCTATCATCTGACTCACGCGTAAACCATCAAGAGGATTGCCTCTCTTGTTTTCGGCATGTCAGTCAGAAAACCCATCCTCTCATCTTTTTGTAAATCGAATCCTACCCATCAGGCCCCGAGCACCAGCAAGCCCATATGTTCGCTCAGTTAATCCCCCCCCCCCCTCCAGTTTCACGTGACGATATTCATATCACAGAGTTCATCCTTATCTCCCCCGCCAGAGATCGCCCTCGCCCGTATCTGCCAGAAACACGTTTCCCATCCCCCTCTCCCTGCACACCCCCTCCCCTCCCTTGTTCACGGATGTTTCCGGCAAGATAAGGTCCCGAAGGAGGAGGGGTGTCTGGTGTACCTGGCATGAAGCAACGAACCTTTGGGTTGATCAAGCAGACGGAGATCGGGATCTCTGATCGCCAAAGAATGCGACGTCGATGGGATCGGGACGAACCCTGCGGCCTTTTTTGGTTCCAACGGGACAACGGTGTGGGTGGAACCGGGGGAACGACAACCAACATCGGCAGCCAACTCGCCTACCACCAAATCGGCGTGCGAATCGTTGACGAAGCATGGGTTCAAAACTGGTATTCGAACATCTAGACGGGTGGGCGGGCTTGAGCAGGTCATTCAGGTTTGGCATCGTGGGCACGAACAACCCGTTTGAAGCCTCTTCTTCCAACACGGACATCTCACTGAATAGACGCATCGCAGACCGATACTCTCCGTAATGAGGGAACCGCTCGTTCCCGAGAAAGATACAAGGCATATATATGTCGGTATTTGACGATAGCAACATGCCTGGTTCCTTGTCAAGCGCCTCAGGCAGCCATGCACAGCAAAAGGTCAGATAGGGCTGTTCACATCACAAATTGCGTCCAGAACTGTTCGGTTTCCATCAGCGGCACTTGGAGATGCCTGACATTGCATTAGAAAAGGAAAATACTATATCTATTGTGTGAATATACCCGCAATCCAAAAGAAGAAGAAGAAGCAGAAGCAACAAAAAACGCCCATTATCCAGATCATGCGATCTTGTACAAACCACGCCATGGAGGGAAATAATGACCAATCATCAAGACAAGATCTTTTGACACAAAAAAAAACAAAAGGGGTAAGAGAACTGCGCAGTGACCATGTTGCGATATAGCCATTCTGCCTTGTCTCACTCAGTACACCCGGCCGCTTACACCTTGCCAAAGATGGACGTCATGAGAATCTTGGTGACACGGTACGGATCGGCGTTGGAGGCGGGACGGCGATCCTCAAAGTAGCCGTAACCCTTGGCCGCCGTCTCGCGGGGAATGCGGATGGAGCAGCCGCGGTTGGCGACGCCGTAGGTGAACTGATCGATGGAGCCCGTCTCGTAGCTGCCAGTGAGACGCTGCTCGTTGTCCTCGCCGTACTCCTTGATGCACTCCTCGTGGTGAGGCTCGAGGTTCTTGAGGGCGGCCTCGATGTGGGCCATGCCGCCCTCGACACGCATCTCCTTTGTGGAGAAGTTGGTGTGCATGCCGGCGCCGTTCCAGGCACCCTTGACAGGCTTGGGGTGGACCGAGACCTTGACGCCAAAGTCCTCGGCAACGCGGGAAAGGAAGAAGCGGGACATCCAGAGCTGGTCTCCCATGGAGATGCCCTCACAAGGACCGACCTGAAACTCCCACTGGGCGGGCATGACCTCGGCGTTGGTGCCAGAGATAAGGATGCCGGCGTAGAGGCAGGCCTTGTAGTGAGCCTCAACAATGTCGCGCATGACGACCTTGGAGGCGCCGACACCGCAGTAGTAGGGGCCCTGGGGAGCGGGGAAACCGCCGACCGGCCAGCCGAATGGGCGGTCATCGAGATCGAGGAAGGTGTACTCCTGCTCGAGACCGAACCAGGGCTCGTGGTCGGCGTAGGCCTCCATCACCTTGGCGCACTCGTGACGGAAGTTGAACTTGTTGGGGGTGCCATCGGGATTCCAGCACTCGGCTAGAACAATGATGTTGGGGCTGCCGCGGAAGGGATCCGGGTAGACGGCGCAAGGGCGCAGGTAGACGTCCGAGTTCTCACCCGGAGCCTGGTTGGTGGAGGAGCCGTCAAAGTTCCAGACGGGGAGGTCTTCGGGCTTGTAGCCACCTTCAACCTCTTTTAGAGTCTAAGAATGACGACATTAGTTAGAGACGGAAGAGACAGAAGAGATAGAGGAGATAGAGGAGATAGAAGAGGCAGACAAGGTGGTGTTCATGGGATTGGGACAAGACATACTCGGGACTTGGAACGGGTCTCGCCAGTAGAGTCGATCCAGACATACTCGGCCATGATCTGGCCCTTCTGGTCGAGCTTCAGGTATTTGTTGAGCTGGGATGAGTCAGTATTGAGGGTAGCAGGATCGAATCGGGGGCGGTGCGTACAGTCTCCGTTTTGGAGATGAAGGCATAGCGGTTCGACTATTAGAGGCATGCGGTTAGCGAATTGTGCGAATTGAGGGCGTTGTGCCAGGGCAGCACGCGAGTTCGCGTGATGATTGATTATTCTGCGACGTACCATGGTGGCGGTTGTGTGTGTGTGTGTGTCTGATGCAGGCAACGAGGAAGAAAGGAGAATAAATGAAATTGAAGTCTACCACGAGGGTATCAGGGAGGATGATAGAAGATGATTGATATCAAAGTAATAAAAGGGCAAGAAAAATCCGGGGATGGAAAGCGGCGGGAGGGAGGCGGGTTTTATTCCTGACAATGACCAGAGGACGAAAAGCGAAGGTGGTGCAGGGCGCGCGCGGCGATCGAAGAAACCAAGGACCTGGGCTGCGCCCCACCAAAGATAAGGCACTTAGGGTACACGCCCCCCTCCAGCCAACGCCGCGAGCAGCCACGCCAAGTGCATGAGGTGTCTCGTTTTTTTTTAATAAACAGCGACGAATCCATGATGCGTGTCTGTTTGATGTTTCCTTGTTTGCTTCGTCGATCAACAACCCTAGAGAGTCCAGTCCCTCAATCCTCTGCTACCAACATCCCAACATATCTGTATATTTTGACTGCGCGTCTTCACCCGCATATTCGCTGTACTAAGAAACCTGGAGGGGCAGATGGGGGGGTGGGGGTGTGGATTTTCAGATGGGGCACAGGGACTCTGGGGGAGTGCCACGGCGACGGCCTGAATCATTCCTCACGTGCGGGCACTCACTGCAATTCCAGGGCATCACTGCGCTGTAGCCACATCCCCAGGCCTTCTCTTTCAGTGGCCGAGGTACCGAGCCTGTAGTACCTTTCAGGCTCCTGTAGCTCCTGTACCTGAACCGAGCCCGCCCGTCACCCAGCCAATACCTCCCCCGGCCTCGCCGCGCTAGAAAACCCCAGGGACCCGAAAACCACCATCCCCAGGCCGTTGTCTTATCAGTAGCCCCTCCGGAAACACACTGGTTTATGTCTGTCGGCGGTTTCGTAAGTGTGAGGCGGTCATCAGGCGCATTTTTTGCCCACCGCCTCCTCCGGGGAGGGGGGAGAGGTACAAGGCGAGGTACCGATCACGAGTACCGCCGCATGCCGGAGCCGGCCCATCGGTACCCGGGTACAACAGGGACGGCCGTATCGAAAAGACAACGCCCACGCCCTTCTAATGTACCAACCCCAGGTACATACATTGCGTATGACCCTCAATACAGGACAAATAAAAACAGAAAAAAAAAAGAGCGCAACAATGTAGTTATTGATTGCATACAGGACGGAGGGGTGCAGGGCGTGCAAGAAGCCGCCTGAAAACGCGACAAGAAAACAACAGCAGCCCAGCGATGCGTCAAGTGGAGAGCAATGTCAGATTCACAGAGGCTTCATTACCCAAGACGTTGAAAACAAGAGCCAACCTGCTAACTATCTGCTTGGTATTCCACGTCACAAGTACGAGGCTGGGCTCACTCTCAAGCAGACGAGCAAGCGCCACAGGGCTGTGCGTGTAATTTTTGGATGTCTCGGTAAGGCGCAGCAGCCAGTACCTAGTACCTACTCAGCTACTAACCTGCATGTACGGTGTGGTACAGCGCCGTGTGGCAAACTTCTTACAGGGCATTGATTATTATTACAGGCAGTTCCTTCAGGCGAGCCAGCCGGCTAGAGCCGCTTCTCCCAGCCTCCCCCCCCCCCCCCTCTCCTTTTGCAATACATTCATCCAGTCATTCCTTCGTATCTTTTTTCGTCTTGTCCGTTCATCTGAGGCGGCGGCGCGGCCATTCCGGGTCCGGCTGTTGCGGTGAACCTTGCCCAACAAGCGCTTTTCCCTCTTCTTTTTGCGCATTGTTTCGAGTTCACCACAGCCCATCCCGTATTTCCGCTTTCTTCCTTGCTTGCAAGTTTCACGTCCCCGTCACATATAGCTTCGTTATTATTTCAGCATGGCTTCCGCCGGATACCCGCGGAGTTCGCAAATACGCCGTCCACACACCCCCCGAATGAATCATTATGCATGATGAAAAAAAAAAAGAATGGAGTAAATATTAATGACGAAAAAGAAGGATATTAATAAAAGAAAAAAAAAAGAGAAGCAAAAAGAAGACAAGGGTTTCAGATTGAACAGGGAATATGCTGATCAGCTGGAAACTGAGGGATATACTTTCCGCACTGGTTGATATCACACCGTGTTTGGGAGCAAATTCACATCGTAGGTTAACGTTTAGGTAGTTACACACAGCCAGGAGCCAATACCAGTAGACGACAAAGGTTGGTTCATCACCGAGCACTGGCGATGTCTCGGCATCCCCCCTCCATCTCGTTGTCGCCAACATTCAACAACAACACCTAGACGAGCAAGCTGACCTCGTTATGATGTCGACTTCGTTCCCCTCCCGCCGTCATCCTTTCCGTCTCTCGCACCTTCAGCAGCGCCTAATAAACCCACCCATGCATTGTGACGTTTCCCCTACCGTGGGATGCTTGGCTAACATGATGCTGACCGCTCTAGGGGTCGTCGGTACTTTGTGTGCAAAAAAGAAAAGATGGGATGGCGCGGGAAGCCGGTACGCACAGCTTTTATTCAGGGTCTCTCCCTCCCGTGTGTGTGACACAGGACGGCTCAGCTCAGGCCCTGTTTTTCTGCCCGTTTTTGCTTTTTCCATTTCTCGTGTCTTATACTTGGGAACCCTCATCCTTCCTGGTCTTGTTGACGGGATCTTGATCGCACACGAAAAGCGTACTCCACCGACTCGACTTATTCGTTTCCATATAATAACAGCGCCCGGGTTATTGGTGTGTGCGGGCATGACAAGCCACGGCACACCAACCTTGCAGTGCTGACTCAGGCTGCAGTCGTCCCAGCAATTGATTAAGGAATTGTTTTTTTAATTACAAAGTATATGCAATAATCTGTTTTGCAGGTCTTGGCTGGACGAACACTGCATCGGCACAGTTTGATGCCGCCTTTGCCAACATTGCCTATGAGTGTATGTATGTATGTACCTGGCACATGTCAAAACACTGAGCCGTCACTTGGGTACGGCGGCTCGCCCGTATTAGCCCGAATCCGGGGTCATAAAACCCCGAATGGAGCGTGTGATTTCATCTTGCTGCGATCTTTGCATCCTCCTCCTACCCGTACCTTTTTTGTTGCTTGCTTCAAACATGCCTTCATCGTCTGGTACAGCAGCATGTACCCGTAAGTTTTAAGGTGTCTTGGAGCCCCACATGGACCCTCCACTTGGTCCAATCAAGGCGGCTCTGGATGACGACGTTATCGCTGCCCTCCGATTGGCCCGTCAGCCCTCTTACCCTTTTTTTTAATTTTTGCCCTATTCTTTGACGAGGCAAACCTCGGAAGTGCCTAGCTACAGGCTAAAAGGGATTCAAAGTTTCGATCAGTCCGAGGTAAACTATTTTTATTTCATTTCCTTTTATTTCGTCATCTAGTTCTTTTTTGCCTACGTAGAAGCCAACGACATGAAAGGGTGGTTCATCGCTTGATGATGGGCAGTTGGGGGCCGTCGGCGAACGCGCCAGCCATGATGCATCACCACCATCATCACCAAACGCTTATAAAAGACTAACCCAAGTTGTCAAGTTCAACTAACAAGTAGTTGGAGACGGATAGACAATCATCCAGAAAGCCGAGCCACATGCTTCAGTGGCATTTCAAACCAGCCCATCATGAACGCCCAGTTTCCGTTTCCGCGCTACCTTATCTCTTCTTTCGACACACCCCCCTTCCCCTCCCCCGCCTCTTCTTCTCCGTCCCTTTTTTTCCTTCTTCCCTTTGTTGCAAGCTAGTTCAACTTCAACTCGGCTCTTGGTTTTTGCTGACGGTTTTCTTGTCGTCCGTAATTGTCCCGCCGTTGATTTGTTCACGACAATCCGCCGGCCCTATATCGGCCACCGCGCCCGGCCTCCTTCTTCCTCACCTTTCTCCTTCTGTCCAGGCTCTTATTCTTGGGCCATGATCCCACGCCAATGCAATTATTGTCAACCCCCCTCCCCGCCTTCCGATTTCCCGATCCACCGCTCCCTTGTCTGTTGGGAGTGACTCGCAGTTCTGAGTATTGGCCCCCTCTCTCTCCGTAAACGGAGCTTGTCATTAACAAACCACCGAGGGAATATCCAGCGATCCAATCATACAAAGGGTAATTCGTTATCTCTCCTGAAGTCTGCTCACGCAAGCCTTGTCCCCCACAACATTTTACAGCTCTCTCGGCTATCCTGTCACGATATATTGGTGCCTGGTGTTACTGACCCCTGGCAGCTGATCGGCCCCGGACCGACGTCACGAAAGCAGGCGACTTTACCGGATTCAAGGCCAGGGCAACATGTGACGGGTGGACTTGCTAGACCAGTGTAGCCTTGCATACGTCAAGGTGCATCGCCAGCTTTTGCTTCATTATTTTAGGTCTTGATTCTTTTGTAACCTCTATGCTGGGCCGGGACCGCCGATCACCTTCAGAGGGAGGCAAACCCGCGTCGCAGATCTTGGCATGCTCTCATCATCGTGATCCATACGTTCAAGTTTTATGCACGCATCAAAGACATCACCACCACAACCCCTCCTCCCTACCCACGCCATCCATCCATTCCTTATTACACCTTGATCAAATCCTCCACCGAAATGCCCCAATGCAGACTCGTCAGATACATGGCACCGACGCTGATGGTCACGGCCATCAGAAAGTTGACGTCATTGTTATCCAGCCAGTCGAGCCCGCTCTCGACCACCCGCGACGGGACACCCTTTGTCGGCGATGACGGCGGCGACCCAGCTGCCGCCCCGTCCGCCTTGCCCTCACCTCCCGCCGTCGCCGTCGTCGCGTGCACCATCGCCCGCGTGCCGCCCTCGCCCTCAACAATCTTTCCCGAGCGGACATCCCGCACGGAGCGCTGCAGCAGCGCCCCCAGCACGCTGTCCAGCAGCGTGCCCGCGAACCCACAGGCGACCAGGAACCCGAGGAACGCGCGGCGCTCCGGCAGCGTCCACGCCGCCGCCTCCCCCCCACCGCACGTCGGCAGGAACACGAAGCCGACCGTAACCATGAGCAGCGAGCCGAAGAGTCCCGCGACGAGGCCCAGCGGCGTCACTCCGCCGTTGGTGCCGGGCGGCACGGGACGCAGGCCCAGCGAGGTGATGAGGCGCGGTCGCGCGGTCGACAGGATGCCCAGCTCCGAGCTGAACGTGTCCGCCGCGACGGCCGCGTAGTTGGCGATGATGCCGACGACCAGCAGGTCCCCGCCGTAGGCGTAGCAGAGGGTGCCGGAGGGGTCGGCGGCGGAGGGGTCGGCATAAGCGGCGGCGCGCTGGCGGAGCTGGCGCGCGTGCAGGATCGAGAGGACGGACGCGACGAGCGAGTTGGCAAAGACTGGGGACGGACGGGCCTTGTTAGCTGTGTGTAGTTTGTGATCGGTAGAGCCTTCGTTCCCCAGATCGTAGAGCCCTCGCCCCCCCCCCCCCCTAAATTCTCTAATCGTAGACGGGGCATTGGATCGACCTACCTTGAACATGCGTCCTGGGGCCCTCTGCCCCAGACGAACCAGCCGCGCTGAGCGTGAGCTTTGCCTTGACGTCCTTTTTAATCTGCCACAACACACAACACACACCAACCCCGTCAGCCGCCGTTCCTTCCAGCGCTTCCAGTCGCCCGGCGTTTTACGCACCTTTGTGACCCGAGTCCCTGCCAGGAAAAACGCAACGAGCAGCGCAAAGGGCATGTTCCACGGGTGGTAGGCGTGCGCGGCCGCCGTCGCGGTAGCGGCCACGAGACCCATGGGCGTCAGCGAGCGTCGGGCCGCGGCGAAGACGACGAGCGCCAGCGTCGCGGGGACGGCAATTACGGGCTTCATTATGATGTCCGAGGGCAGCGCGGTACTTTTCCCAGCTTTTGAAAGAGAAAGATGGGGGGATGCGATGCTGTGGCTCTGGCTGTGGTGAAGCTGTTGTTGGGAAGCTGGAAAATGATGAGGCTTGGCGGGGTCCAGAAACGGACAGCTTATTGTAAGTAAATTATAGAGCTCGGATCAGGGCGACTGCAGCGGATAAGCTTCCATCCACCCTTCAACAATAACAATAATACGAATTGATGCCAAACCTGGCCGTAAAAATAAATTCGAAATGTCTTGATCAAAAATCATGCTTTGTAGTCATGCGCACGCTGCCCTTGTCAACTAATGCTCTCATATCGCAAGTACCCTCCCTAGCATTACTCCCATACCAGCTATTGCTACTACCCGCCCCCATGTCATACATCCAACAACACGCCAACGCATTTGTTTATATATACAATCGAAAGGAAATACTCAAATCACGTAAACCGTCCCTACTGTCCATTTCCCGCAATAAGAGTCTTCAGCTCCATTGGGCTCAACGTGCTTCGCCGTCTAGACGTCCTCTTACTCGATATGCGGATATCTCGCTTGCGCTTCTGCACTTTCAGATGCCCATCGTCTGGCTCACATGCGGCGGCCTCAGGGTCAGCCTTGGCCAGATCTGCATTCTCCAGGTTATCCGTCTGCTTATCGGATTCATCGACGGCTCGGTGCGGCCGCGCCTGCTTCCCTGCTTCGACGTTTGAACCTTCTTCGCGTGTCAAACGATGCAACGTCTTCGACTCGTTCAAACTGCCCCCAGGCTTCAGAGTGGTAGACCTGCTTCGTGCGGCTAGGAGCTTCGCACGCACTCGATCCGCATCGGCTTCAGAGGCAGCAAGCTTGGCCTCGATATTAGACATTGTCAACGGGCTCTGCTGTGGCATTGGCTCCGCTGGCTTCGGAAAAGGCTTGTGTGGCGTTGGTCGGCTTGCAGTGCGCTGACTCGTCCGAATCGTCGACCTCTGCACCCTGGTCTCATGTAGTGTGTCCGTTTTCAGGTCTTGCTTTGATTCAATTTTAGGCTCTGCCTTCGTTGCCAAATCCTTCTCCACCGAGTCCATTTTCGAGGGTTCTGGAGCCTGAGTCGGCCTCGACAATAGTGCTTCTTCTAGTGACGTGACTCTGGTAGCTATTCGAGGTTTGGCGTTGGCCTCGGCTGCTCTTGTGGCAATTCTTGTCTGCCGGCGACCAAGTGGCTCAGGGCCTCGCTTCTGCACCTGCGGTTCACCAGGCGCCAGCCGTTGTCTCTTCATAGGTGCTGGAAGTGAGCTGCTGGATAGACCGATTGGCTGCTTCTTCCTGCTTGCCGCAGCAGCAGGTAGTTGCTGAGATCCTCGGTTGCCTGCGGAAGACGAGTTTCGCAAAGGACTCAACTGCGGGGGCTCCGGTAATGGTGTTGATTCGCGGGAAGCCCCATCCACCACATGGTCCTCGTCCTTCAGCGGTTGCTCTGGGATTTCTGGAGGTTCTTGGGACAGGTCCTGTGAGTGCTCCGGTTCCTGTTGGACCGCATCATTGTGACCTTCCTCTGCGGGGGCTACTAAGGGGACTTCGCCCACCACTTGGTCACCATATACAGGCTCTTCCAGATCGTATACCGCTTCTTTCTCGTCATAGTTGTCAGATTCGTTGTCGCTGCCATCGTAGATATCCTCGTCTTGGTGCCCTGCCCGCTCCTCTTTGTCAGAAGCCTCTTCTGGAAGTGGTGCCAGTGTAGAGTCTCCGATAGCACTCGTCGTTCCCGTCAATCTCACAGAGCTGAGGCGGAAACCAAGCTTGAGCTCGTCCTCTCGGATAGGGCTTCCTCCCGCAGCCATCCGCTTTCTCCATCCGTCAATAAGAAGCATGGCGTCCTTCCACCTCGTCTCCATCTTGACCCATCCTTCCTTGAGATGATTGATCTCTTCCTCGCGGACAACAACCTCCTCGATTGGGACAAAGGACGGGTTATTCAAGATGTGGCGCAGATGTTCCATGACAGCTTCGAGTTCCGAGGACAAGTCCTCTAAACTTTGTTGCTGGTTGCTTCGAGTATGTTCCGCCTTGTCGTCTTCTAGTCCGCTCATCTCCCGCAGCTGATCCATCGCCCGTGACACGAGGGCGAGAACAGCCTCATTCTCCTCGCTCAAGTTTTGCGACAGCTTGGCTAGCGACACTGTAGATTCACCGCGCAGGCTGTATTCGTCCGTCAACATGCCACCAGTCTTAGTCGGCGAAGGCGGCTCCTCATCCATATTGCCAGTTACTGTAATGCTCGTAATCGCCGGGTTTGCGCGGGCACCGCGGGCTCGTCCGGCTTCGCTGAGCTGTTTCTTCAGCGTGTCAATCTGCCGGTCTCGTCGGCGCACCTCAGTCGCGCACGATGTTCTTGTCTGCGCAACCAAGGCCTTTGTTCGTGCCAGCTGCTCCTTGAGCCCGCGCATCGCGGATTCGGCAGACTTGAGCTGCGTCTTGGCGGCATTCTCGGCCGCCGAGGCAATCTCGAGCTTGCGTTGTGCGTCTGCATTCCTTTCTTCAAGTTTCGTTATATCGTTCAGTTGCTTAGTATTTTCGGCGCGCAGCGAGCGCATCGTCGTCGATAGTGTTTCTCGGTGGTCGGCATCCCGCTTCGGTTTCATTGTTAGAAAAATACATGAAAAAGGTGCTCAGATGCGTGGTGGGAGATTCTTACGTCGCGCCGCAAGATCAAGTCGTTGACGATACTGATGATCCGTCCGGCAGTCACCGAAGCGTCTTCGCACTTTCCGTGGCCAGCAAAGTCGATTGTCTGACCATCTCTTAGGAGTCCGCGCGACAGGAGCTGGTTGTTGATGTACGCCGAAGCGGTTCGCAAATTCTCCGTTTCTACCATCCTGAAATTTCACGAGAGAGCATCCCCAAATTTTGCATCTGAAGCAGTCCCTCGCGTATCACCAAATATATGTTCCTCGGTATGCAAATATGTTGGCTCTAGTGGTGGGATTGTTTGGTTGCTGGGTGGGGGAAAGTAAACAAATCAAGATACACGACCCACATTACTTGATGCCATGATCTCCAGGATAGATTTGTGCAACATAAATGCAAACAATTTAGGCTAAAAAGAATGCTTGGTTTTATATACTCATTTATAGTTCTATTTACAGTCCGCATTGGTGCAGATATTACCCAGCGCCGAGATGTCCTTGATATCGTTTGTAGCCGGCTCCCGAGGCACAATGCAAAGCGTCCTTAAGCAGGAGAGCTACCTGTACCATCTCTAGAAGAATAGTCCATATCTGTAAAAGAGTCAGTAATAAAGTCTTGTGAGTTTTATCCAAGTAGCGTAGTGACAAAAGATCCCGTTCAGACATAATTGAGAAGATTTTGGTAACGCGGTTGTCTTCACCATGCGGCAAAAGGCAGCTAACCGATTGCACTCTGATGGCCCCGCGGCGTCATCCTGGTCTGGTGTGTAGAAGGAATAGAAAATGGTAACTTACATGACTCCTGCATGTTCTCCAAGATCCGACTCCCTTCACGCCTCCGGTCTGAACTTGCCACGTTTCTCCTTCATCGCGTTGACCTTTTCCCTGTCCTGCTGGAACCTCTTCATCAGCGCCGCTTGCTCTTCCTTGCGGCGCGCGCGTAGCTGGAAGCGGTAAAAGTCCGTCATCTCCGACTTCTTCTTGCTATCCTTCTCCACCATGCGACGCTTGGCCTCCTCCGCCTCGTGTTTGCTCGCCGGCGCCGTGCGGCCACCGCGCGTCACCGTCACGAAGCCATCCTCGTCGGGCTCGTTGCGCAGCCTCTTAGCCAACTCGATCGCTTCCTTCTCCTTGCGGTTGAAGGCGTTGAAGAAGGCGTGCACCGACCGTCGAGCGGCCGCCTTGTCCACCCGCGAGTCTCGCAGGTGGGAGGATATCCAGGGCACGCCCAGTGGCGATGTCCCGCGTAATGACTCATCCTCCCAGACTGGGTACTTCTTCGTCCTGTTGGCCTTGGCAATGGCCTTCAGAACCAGCTGCACGCTCTTCTCATCGGCCAAAAGCACGACCGCGGTGCTGCTGCTTCGTAATAGCTTCCGCGTCCAGATCTCGGGTAGTCGCATCGCTTGTCTTTCTTTTTCCTCTTCTTCCAGCTCCACATCGTCTCGCTTGCGCTTCTTCGCTATCGTATTTATCTTGACACTCTGTGCAGGGTCGAACGAATGCGCGCCACTGTCCTCGTCCTCGAAGCTGATGCCCTCGAAGCGCCCGGCGCCGACGAGCTGTGTGAACACGGCGCGGAAATGCTGCTCTGTGCTATCGGCCGGAACGTTCTTCAGGAACAGGGTGCGCGAGTCGTTGGCTGTCGCAATCTTGGGCGCATTTCGTCGTAGGCGGATTTCGTGGACGGCGGTTTCGGGGAAAGAAGGGCAGGGCGGCATTTGGATTGATAAAATCACAAACTGATCACTCTCTGCATCTATCCGTGCCATTTTGACGGCTAAAATAGAATTGCGCAATATTTCAGACTCTGGGTGAATGCTTTTCAGTCAGGATGTTAAGTTTATTGGGTGGTGAGAAAAAAAAGCAGTCGCGGCTCTTATCGATAAGAGCCGCCTGCTGTGTGCCGCCCAGCCCGCACCTACCCTATAGACAGCTTGCACGATGGACAATAAAAATGCTGTTGAGAGGAAGCGATAGATAAAATAAAGAGGCTTGTAACCATCGATTCTATTTAGCGGTCTTATTATTCTCTGCGATGAATAATAGGACACTCCTGAGCATAGCTACCACAGTAGAGCTTATACACGTTCATTGGCTAGTTAATCTCATTCCTAAAGAGTAAAATGATATTGATGAGACTGTTTCATATTTCGATAACAATACTGCCTACACCTCGACTCACGCAAGATAGCATGTGGCCCTTTTGCTCTTCCGGCTCCAATGCACCGCCTCTATGCTCAACATGGCCCTCCTTGAGTACAATTTTGCACGTACCACAGTTGCCCACCTCGCAGCTCGAAGGAACGTCCGGGAATTCACGACGCAGAGCTTCCAATAGACTCTCATCCTCGCCCACCTTGATTTTTCTATTGCCTTTGTTCGCGACGACAGCCTCGAACGGATCGCCGGAGACATCGGCCGTGAATGCTTCATAGTGGACTTCGTCGTGTGACAAGCCATTTGCTTCGACGGCCGCTTTCGCCGCCTCCATCATCCTAGGCGGGCCGCAAACGTACAGCTTGCTGTTCCAAGGCAGATTTTTAACAATTTCAGGGATATTCATGCGCTCGCCCTTGGATTTGTCGTAAATCTTGACACGGTCCCGGAATGGCTTCATCCTGTCCAGGAAGGCAGCCTCTTCAGTGCTGCGAACGGCGTAGTGCAATTCGAGACTATAGTTGATCTGGTGAACCTTCTTCATGACGGCCATGAAGGCGGTAATACCGATGCCTCCAACGACGTATACATGATTGCTGGACATCATGCCGTGCTTGACATCCGTCGTGATGCGGCCAACTTGAACCATGTCGCCCACCTTGACATTTTCGTGCATGTATTTGGAGCCGCCCCGGCTATTCTCTTCCAAAGCAATGCCAAGCTCAAAACTGTTGCCGATTCCAACGCCCCCTTCGTCTCCAGATACGATTGAGTAGGTGCGGACGAGGCCATTTCCCAGCCGTAGCCTGGCGTGAGCCCCAAGAAGCATCTTTGGTAGATCCTCGTCTACTTCATCTGTATCCAACTTCAGCGAGATGATCCGAGGTGTCTCCTGCTTTCTTTCAGTGACTCTAAACTTGCGCCACACTTCCTCGATTTTGGGCTCCGTCTTGTGAAGGGCTTTTGCCACACGATTCTTGAACATGCCGCGACTTTCATCGCCCAGAGCTTCGATGGCTGCCAATTTCTCATTCATCTCGTAGTTATTCGTGTCACGGTGCAAATATTCTTGGATCCTCTCAATCGTCCAGTCAGGCCACTTCCGCTCAACCAGGCGCACCTCGTCACCGACAGCCACGGTGCCTTCTCGTACGACCCTATAGTACCATCCAGTGCGGCTCGTCTTGTATGTTGTCGGCGCAAAGTTCTTGAGCGAGAACCGATGATTCAGCTTGTAGCAAGGCTGTCGCGGCAGCGAGACCTGAAGCTGCAAGCTGTCGCCAAACTGAATAATGTCGCCAATGCAAACGTTGCGCTCGTTCATGTGGGCAGTCACAAAGTTCTCGCCAAAGCCACCCGGCACGAACCTGTCGGCACGCTCGGGGTAACTCTCCCTCCAGTCCGGGTAGTGGGTAGAGCAGTCTGCCATGACAATGTGAGCCGTTGAGCCGGCGCGGTGCTTGCTCAGCAGGGGAGACGACACTTACAGCCCAAAATAGCCTTGTCCGGGCCTCCGTGAAAAGTCAGATCATGCCAATCACCTTCGATCCCAAGCTTGCCGACCTTGACAGGGCGCGAGTGAAGCTGCTTGTCAATTCCGGACATGACGTTAATCCCAGGCATTTTCTTCTGCCCAGAGGAACGAATCTCCAGCAGCCGGTCGGTTTGAAAGGGCGCTGCCCAGTCCACATTGGGGTTCAGCATGATGAGTGAGGGCCGGAGCGTCGAGAAGCTTGGTATCAGCCAGCCAAACAAGCAAGCAATCGATACTTGTCCGAGTTGTGTGAGAGAGAAAGATTCTCGCCCTAGGATTGGATCAGGCTGCCTTACACGGTCACCGGCCGGCCCAGTTAGAGGCGTGGGGTTATAAATGCGCCGTCCGCACAGTGCGTGCAACTCGACCTGACTACGCTGGGTGCTATTAGCACTGTCCGTCTTCACGAGAGATCACACCAACTTCCAATTACTACAAAGCCCACAGTAATGACGAGTCGGGAGTTGGTTAGTGGCACGCAGCTGGCCGTAGTCGGGGATGTCATTGGGGGGGAGGATGTGGTTCTGTTTCTCTTGAAATTCAGGCCTCATTTCCCCTCATCTGGGGAGTTTACCCCGCGGGTGCAACACTTATCTCCGTCAGCAGAACAAGAGGTGACAGATTGGAACTGTGTGTTTCTTTATGCTATTCCACATATTATCCTACTAATCATGAATCTTTGATTTGCGCCGGTAACTTAACTTCGCCATCTATTAAGATCAACCCGTTCAAGTCGTGAACCTCCAGTTCAGGAATCCGCTTACACCCATGTAGTTGGGTGTGAAATGCAACGATGCCCAATACGACACACATATCCCCGCCTCACGACAGCTGAACATAGTTTCCTATATGGCAATTAGATTATTGTCAGGCCCAAGTCGGGACTTTCACATACCAGGAAATTGGCCCTGCTTGCCTCGTAGTTTGCCAGTCCACCACTCGTTCTCATTTTGTGTTCTTTGTACAATTTCGATGACGTCGCCAGCCGAAAAGCTTAGATCGCCGTCTGCCTGAGCAGCGAAATCGTATAGCGCTGTTACCGTTTCGGCTTGCTTTGCGCCGGCCAGGTGACTAGGCTTTGGCTTCGGTGGTGGCGGCTTCGACTTGGCCGCCGCGACCAGGGCCATGCTGGAGTTTCCAGCACTATACGGAGGAGGAGCGGATGACTTTGCGGATGCTGTCGAGATTGGTCGCTGATAAGCGCTGACCTTTGGGCTAGGCTTCGAGGCTGGGCTGGAGGCATCGTTGCCATATGTGAGAAGCGCTGGCTGCTTGCCACCTTCGAGAGCTGGCCTGGGCTGGTACTTGGGTGGGCGTCGCTGGCCAGTCGTCTTAAACCGTACAATCGAGAGAGCCTCAACTTGCTCTTGAATATCGCCGCGCTTTTCGTGGAAAGCTTCTTCAATATCTCTAGTCAAATCAAAGTATCCAATGTCGCAGCGCTGCATTCGCTCGTGGAGGGTGTAGAAAATGTTGAGCTGCATGTAGTAGAATGACTGGAACAGCGGCTGGATGAACTGTGCTTCCAGGTGGAATAACTTGGGCAATTCATCTTTCAACAGGGAGTTGAAGTACTCAAAGTCTTGTGTGGCCTGCTCGACATCACCCTCAGCCTTCCACATTGCCTTTTCATCCTTAGCTGAGCGCTCCTTCTTGTCTTGTAGCTTCTTGAGAGCGGCGCGGTGACGGTCGTAGTCGAGCTGCTTGTGGTCGCGTTTTTGTGCTGTCTTTCGGATGATCTTGATGATATCGAGGAGTTCAGTAGCTGGTCTGATGACCCTAGTCTCAATCATATCCAGCTCCGGGGCGAGCGTTTCTTGAAGCTCTTTAACAATTGACTCGTATTCCTCGCAAGCTTCGATGCCCTCCGGGTTGCCCTCAATTTTCATCGACGTGGGATCAGACATGCGGCCGGATATGGGCTTGTAAATTTCCGTCATGGCCTTGCTGAACCCAATTTGGTGGTTCAGCATGCCATTGATAGCGTTGAAGTACTTCTGCGATTCCATATGCAGCTTCTTCGTCTCGGTCTCGAGTTCTTGGAATCGGCGCTCGGCATCCATGTAAACCGCATCCTTGGTATGCTCGCCGATGTTGAATTTCGCCTTGAACTGTTGTGGCGCCTGTTGTGTGGTGCGTTAGCTACCGATCGCGATGCCGTCGAAAACTGCGCGTGGAGGGGTTGCCCGTTGCGTCACAGGAGGGGCCGCTTACTCGGACCATACTCTTAGAAAAGCCTTTGAAACTCATTGTAACAGGTTGCCTATCTGAGGACTTTGAAGAAAATGCGATGGATGAAGTGAAGGCGTCGTGACAGGCGACGATGCTGTCGCGAGTGGTTGCGAAAAGCTTGAGTGCTCGTGGAATCTGGAGCGGCGAAAGCAGGTTTAATCGCTTTGCCGCTGGGCGAGCTGCTGGATCAGTGACGAAGGTGCCGTGGCTGTGCTCTGTAGTGTGTAGTGTGGCGCATTGCTCCTTGTACGTCAGCCTGGCTGGCGAAGCACATGTACTACAAGGCCGAGTACCGCAAACTTGGTGACATTGTATCCATCATTGTGGTTCCGGAAAATTCGTCCCCATGGCACCTCAAGATCTTCCATCCCCTTGATGATATCGAAATGCTAATCTTCACTCCCACTCTACTCCAGTGCTGCGCAAAACCACATCCATGTACATACCTGATACTCCATGCTAGTCAATCATTCGGAATGTTTCCCCGGCCCAGCCAATCAGCAAGTAGATAATGGGGCCCACCTATCCCCGACCCCGAGCCGAAGCTGACCTAACAATTTCTTGAGATTTGCCATGCAAAGGTTGTGTGCCAGCTAACTCCGCTCTTCCATCCTCGCCACGAACATCTTCTGTCAATCGCCACATCACAATGGCTAGCCTTTCATCGTGCGCGATGCGCTCGGCAGCCCGTCTGGGCCGTAACTCAGCACTTGGCATGTCTCTTAAAGGCACTGCTCGTGCGGCTACGGTTATTGGTGGCGCCAGGAGGCGAACATACGTTACCGGGTCGAAGCCCAACAACGCCCAAGTCGAGACCGCCATCAAGCTGGACAAGAAAGACTTTGCTGGCATTCCTCCTTCAATGATGCAGAATGGCAGCGAGATGAAGATCAGCCCCATGGCAGGTATGTGTCGGCTTGCGCGCGAAATACCCTCAGCTGGCAGACGAGTTAACGTGAAATTGCAGAGGTCCTCAAGGACGCTGCTATCATGGAGGAAGGCCAACGGCCGATCTATCTCGATATGCAAGCGACGACGCCGGTTGATCCCAGGGTTCTCGATGCCATGATTCCCTACTACGTTGGTGTCTATGGTAACCCGCACTCACGAACACACGCCTACGGCTGGGAAAGTGAGAAGGCTGTGGAGGAGGCCCGTGAGCACATTGCCAATCTCATTGGCGCTGATCCCAAAGAAATAATCTTCACCAGCGGTGCGACAGAAAGCAACAATATGAGCATCAAAGGTGTCGCCCGCTTCTTCGGACGCTCCGGCAAGAAGAGACACATCATCACAACACAGACCGAGCACAAGTGCGTGCTTGATAGCTGCAGACATCTTCAGGATGAAGGCTTCGAAATCACATACCTGCCCGTGCAGAACAACGGTCTGATTAGCATGGATGAGCTCAAGGCTGCCATTCGGCCCGAGACTGCTCTCGTCAGCATCATGGCAGTCAACAACGAGATTGGTGTCATTCAACCCATCGAAGAGATTGGCAAACTGTGCCGCGCAAACAAGATTTTCTTCCACACCGATGCCGCTCAGGCTGTTGGCAAGATCCCCCTCGATGTAAACACCATGAATATTGACCTGATGTCAATCTCATCACATAAGATTTATGGCCCCAAGGGTATCGGTGCCTGTTACGTCCGTCGTCGTCCTCGTGTCCGTTTGGACCCCCTCATCACCGGTGGTGGACAGGAGCGAGGTCTTCGCAGCGGTACTCTAGCACCGCCGCTGGTTGCTGGCTTCGGTGAAGCTTGCCGTATTGCCAAGGAGGAGATGGAGGTACGTAACTGTTTGCTTGTTATGCTGGAAGTTTGTGATGAGTTGCTCTACATGCATGGCTTTCTGAATGGCCCGTGACAAGGCCATTTCATGTTGATCGAAGCGATTATCTGATTTTGTTAAATACCCCACCGTTGTTTGTCTTGGTTCGCTTGATGCCGCAGCTACTAATTCTGGCGATAGTATGATTCAAAGCGCATCAAGGCAATGTCTGATCGCTTGCTCAAGGGACTCCTTGCCATGGAACACACAACGCAGAATGGCGATCCCAACGCATTCTACCCTGGCTGCGTCAACGTCTCGTTTGCCT
This sequence comes from Cordyceps tenuipes, assembly GCA_025583755.1. Lineage (NCBI taxonomy): Eukaryota > Fungi > Ascomycota > Sordariomycetes > Hypocreales > Cordycipitaceae > Cordyceps > Cordyceps tenuipes. The sequence continues at coordinate 81,036 of JANZYN010000088.1, read as the reverse complement.
ACGTCGAGGGTGAGTCGCTACTGATGGCGCTCAAGGATATTGCCTTGTCGTCAGGCAGTGCATGCACTTCAGCTTCTTTGGAGCCCAGCTACGTTCTACGTGCTCTCGGAAACAGTGACGAGAGCGCTCACAGCAGTATCCGCTTCGGAATTGGCCGGTTCACCACCGAGGCTGAGATTGACTATGTGCTCAAGGCGGTTGAGGAGCGTGTTACTTTCCTGCGCGAGCTGAGCCCGCTGTGGGAGCTTGTTCAAGAGGGTATCGATCTGAACACGATCCAATGGAGCCAGCATTAAGGCGATGGATTCGGATACGAAAATTGGGAGGGTACGATAGAGAAAGTTGCCACGAGTATGACAGGAACACGGCTTGAAATCGTGTGTATAAAAGAACTGTATAATAATGATACCTCTGATAACCATGTTTGAGAAAGCATTCAGCAACGACTACATCCAAATTGCCCATGGCGTGTGTGAGCTAGACTAGCTTGGATATGATGGATGACATGGGTCGACTCGTTGGTTCAAGTTGGCGCTTTATTAAAGTGCTCAAAGAGTTAAACGGTTGGATAGAGGCGAAACGTTGGCTGTGAGTTAGGATATACCTAGTATCTACACTATTTATTATAGGGCAATCGGTACATGCCCCATCTCGAAGAGTCCACATACATCAGCCACCTGCGTACGCGAATGGAGAAGAGGCCATTGAGTGAAGGGCTCCCTGAGCAACCATGTGCAATATTAAATTGAACACGATTTCCTTGATTTCGGATACCTCAGCGGCTTTCTAGTGGTTTCTGGACGCGCCAGCCACAGCAGAGTTGAGCCCCACCAACAGCCATCGAGTGTGGCACGTACCTGCCTCAAAGAAGCATCGATGACATCACCACTACGAAACCCGGGCCACTGACGTTGCTGGAACTGCGTCGTGACTGGCTCACAATGCACAATGCGGCAGATGGGAAGGGGTCACCGCACATGTCAGATGGAGGGTTTGGGTGGGTGCTGTGAAGAAAAAAAGGGAAAAGAAAAGAAACGTTCGACAGGAAGGAGGGGCATCGTGAAGCTGGGCACAATATGGAAAGAGTATAAAGCTATCCCATCTCCGCCCTGCCCTGCCACTCAATCCTCCTCCTCTCCAGACATCAAGCATTCTTCCACTCTTATTGCTTCTTCTACCGCTACCAAAACTCTGCTTTATCTCTCTCCACTTGACTCACAGCAACCATCATCAACAACAAGTTACATCACTATGTCTGACCAGAATAAGGACCAGCAGACCCCCTCCACCCTCCAGTCCTATGTCAGCTCCGCTACCGGCGCCGTTCAGAGCGCTCTCGGTGGCCTGACTGGCAACACCACCCAGCAGGCCGAAGGTCAGGCCACGCAGGAACAGGCCAAGACGGAGCACGAGCAGTCCCAGGCCGGCGTCAAGGTTGGTGGCATCAGTGTCTCGAGCGACGGCGGCGTTGCCAAGGACAATGCCGACCGATCTGCCGGATCGTGGAACCAGACCATCGGTTCCGCGAAGGAGGCCCTGGGCGGTCTCATCGGCCACGAGGTATGTCATAGAGCCTGGCCAAGACGGGGGAAGCATGTGGTTTGTACTGACAAGAAACAATTAGGGTCTGAAGAACGCCGGCCGTCAGCAGAACCTCGATGGACAACAGCAGGAGGCAAAGGGACAGCTCAGCGACCTGGCTGGCGGCGTGTCTGACCGTGCCAAGGGCGTGGTCGGCGGTGCCGTGGCCACAGCGATGGGCGATGAATCGGGAAAGGCCCATTACGACCAGCTGCGCGCCGATGGCAAGGCGGCTCAGCGTGGTGTTGAGGCGGACCTCGAGAAGCGCGCTGAGGCTGAGCAGGCTGAGCAGGCAAAGAAGGATTAGCAGTAGAGGAACGTGTTTGCGGCTCTCACAGAAGCCGAACTGATACCCCTTTTATACCTCAAGACTGTCTTTATGAGTAACGATATAATAGTTTGGTAGCCTTATTCATGTTTACTTGAATCACCTTGGACTGTTCCGTGTACGTGCCGCGCACAGGATGGGATTGTCTGAAACTTGGTGGCTTTGGTTCATTATAGCTCTAAGCTAACTAGTCATTAAATTTATATTCGGCCGATTTGCCATTGCATCCCAGGTTTGCCAATCAGCAAGGACAAGGGAAGATGCAGCAGTTGATGGGGATCGGACAAGGGATGATGAAACAGAAGCGACCAGGGCACATTCCGCCCTCCTGGTGGCCTCCTCGCAAGCTCAGCTCAGGGCCGTTGTCGACGGTTTCGGTTTCGGCGTGCGGTCGTCGGGGGTCTATGCAAATCGTCCCAGTCAGTCTCGCAGTTCTCTATCCTCTTTGCATTCTCTCACTCTCTCTCGGCCGGGGACGGATTGTTTACCCATTGCTTGGTGGCGGGCGGGCTGGCTGGCGAGCAGGGCCGGCTCCGGGGCCGGAACGTTGACGCCGCCGTCTTGCGGGGTGGTGGTCGCGGTCATGAGGATGGAAATGTTGGCGGAAGTGGCTCTGGGAGATGTAAGTTTTGAAAGTAAGGGGGGATGGGGATGGGGATGGATTGCCTCTGGAGAAGAGAGGGAGAGAGTCCATCGTCATGGGAGTGGCGCACCGGCCCCGCACAGCCACGTTGTTGGCTGTAAGTCGTTGGCTGCGGTCTTGGCGGATGCTGCCGTTGGGTTTTTTTGTGGGATAATATTAACTATGTGATATGTAATTGATTAGTAGATGAGCTAGATGATAAGTTTTGATTACTCTTGACGCCGTTTGTTGAAGTGCTAGACTGGGTTAACTTTGTCCTCATGTACAAGGTGTACGCATAGTTACGCCGTATGACTGTCTACTCGCGAGCATCGAGTGTAATTTCCCTTTACAAATAAACAAGGCGTCTATTACAGAAGCCAATAGTCAAGTTACGCGAGGGTCTTGTACTTTTACTACAACCGCTCAGAGGCTGTCGGACAGTTGGGGTGAAAAGGAGAGCGCTGCAGTTACAATAGGGTGGCGGAGGACAAAAGCTGTATTGATGCGAGAAATTCCATAGAAGGGGTCCAAGGTCAAGCTACCTAAACCCTCGTCATCCAAGCGGTTGTTCCAAAGACTATTCGATCATTGTACGCGCACCACTTGACCAATGCACTCAACAGCGTCCTGCACTCTGCCTACATACATGAGTAGTAGGAAGTTGGTCTCGCTCACGGCGTGCGTATCCTCCACAATTCCTGCAGAGTGTAGCTAGTGAGACAATCAGCAAAGTTGCGGTGTTGGCCGTTGAAATCACTCCATGCTTACCCTTTCTACGCCTACTTGCCAACGTTGCTGCCGCCCTGAGCGCCAGTCTGCGGAGTTCGCTTCCTGAAGAAGCCGCCGTTCTGTCCATCGAAGCTGTCGCCTTGAGGTCTATCGAAGACGCCGCCTGGCAGTGTACCGAAGTTCGGGTTATTAAAAAATTGGTCAAGTTGCTCCTTAGTTCTTGGTTCATCCGGGGGCAGCAGTCCGCACTCGTCAAGCGGCAGGAGGCCACCGTCTGCCCGAGGCTGAGAGCAATCCGTGACCGGCACGGCAAGAGCAGTCCCAAGAAGGACAGAGGAGAGTACGACGGAGAAGTACATTTTGCAATACTAGGCAAAGAAATCGTTCTTGTTGGAAGATGGGCAAGGAGATGTTATGATGGAATTGTTCACACAAAGCTTCTGGTTAAATAAAACGAGCGGAAGCGACCAACTTATATACTAATTGCTCCCCGAGCCGGCTGTCTCTGCCTCATTCCTTTGGCCGTCAGTAATCTCGGAATTCTGACTCGTACCTACACTATTCACGGGCTGTTGTTTTGGAATTCACATTGAATATTTTCGGCCTCCCAACTTTGTCTCCAGAGAAGCATCTGTTGTTATCCAACTGCCGGCTGTCGGTGGCTGGCGGCTGGCCCCGAAACCTAGGCGCGCCGGAAAAGCATACCCGACAGTCAGAGGTTTCATCAGGCATTCAAAACTAAAGCCATTGGTCGCTTAATACCATGAGTTATATGTGTTACTACACGCAAAACATGGCCTGGCCGGTGCCATCTCGGTCCAATGGAGCTCAAAGTGGTTGAGCAACAAGATCGTCCGAGTTTTGCAGCGCTACGCTATGCAGACATGTTGGAAATTCATCACTTGCTTCCTTCTGTCTTTCTACTTTTTTTTTTTTTTTAGCAGTCTTGGTACATTTTTATGATGGCCACCAAATTTTGACCTACCCGGCTGAACGACAGAGTTGGCTGCCTCGCTACGAAGCGAGTAAATGTCCACTGCCCCCCCAAAACCCGAGTTGATAGTTGATGCATCTCTGCAAATGAGTCATTCCAAACACGCCATGCGGTTATGGCGTTTTCAGTCCGATACGAGAGGCCGGTCCATATTTCAAGCGACCTGAGCCCAAGACCAACAATGCCGACCAAAGGCAAGAAAAAAACGTAGAATTGCCGAGCCTGTAACGAGTTGGGCGCAGGTGCAGTGGCTTCGGAAGAAGCGGGCAGGTTTTGTGCCTACCAGTTTCAGTCTCGCGCATGGAAAAAAAAAAAAAACATTTCTGGGCGTCCGCCGACATTGGCCGGCATGTATGCCTTCTCCGTGCGCAGGGTTGGCCGGCATGACGGTACCCGGTCGATTCGGCAACGGAGCTGGCCGCCGACGGGGGTTTTGCCAAGGAGGAGGACAAAGGCCGGGTATCGAGCCGCATGACGACAGGAGCGGGCAGGCCATTCCAGAAATAGAGGACGAGAAGCCAAGATGTGAACGCTCTTGATGCCGGTTTGGTTCAGACGAGGAGTAGGTCTGGTATGGAAATCACCCATTTTGCCCTCGACCAGTCCCTCTGCTAACTATGTGCGCATCACATATCGCAAAGTTGACGACAGAAAATGAGCCACCTAGGCCGCGGTGGCTTCCACGTCCGAATGTATTGTGTGCATGATGAATTCAATTTGCACGTCTAGACACAGCGTAGACTTCAAGAAATATCACAATTTCGGCCGATATCATTGATCCCAGGGCTCGATGCAGCTCCGCGATTAGATGCGTTGACGCCCTACCCTGTCAGCAATGTCAATAGAAGCACTGGCTGGCTGTCTCGTCGGATTCTGGGGCATCCTTGGCTGATCGTGGGGTCTAATGATGTATCTTGCCAGATGCCAGTAAAAACTCCGAGTTTGCATTCCAAAAATGGTGGGCTGCACCAATGCGTGCTCGGACTCGGGCCATTTAATACGATGTTACCGTCTCGCTGCCTAGGAAGGACCCTTGCCTGGCCACAGGGTACTTGTTTTCGCCCATGGTCAGAGCAGGCATTATCCTGACTTTCTCCGGCCGCCTTCCCGAGCTTGATCCGTTAACAAACGTGCATCACCTCAGTCACTCCGATGCACCTTTCCACGGTGATGCCCCATCACAGCTCATCACACCGCATCCACCTAGATCGATGTATGTGAGCACATAATGATAAAGGGGGATTGCCGGGCCATCACACATGTGCATCTCGTCACATCGTCCCATCCAAGGCTTGCCCGACGGCAGATGCGGATTATTATTATCAGGGTGGTGATCGGCATTGCGTGGCTCACATGGCTGAGGAGCGATATACATTTGTACGCTCTTGTCAATAGCGAGAGAAGAGGGCATATCAGGTAACTGGATCCATCTGCTCGGGGGCCAATACTTGTCCGTCACTGCTTTACAGTTTGGAGGTTTGGACAAGGAACGAGGAACAGGAGGCAAATTATTCCATGGTCGTCACGGTTGCACCAATTCAATGCTGTACGCGGCATGCTATGGATGGATATCTTTGACAAACAATTCTCATGGTGCCCTCTTTGGAGATCCAGGAATTTCTCCGTCATGTCGGAGCGACCAACTTCGGATGCAGGGGAAAACGACGGACATTTTTGCTTTTCCCGCAAGTGAGACACGGTGTCAGCTCAGTGTTCCAGTGGTGGGCGTCTCGATGCAAACGTGCGGAGCCTGTAAAAGCATGTGGCATACAGATTACAAAATGCACAGTTCTAATGTACCTAACAAACAGATCTGCAGTGGCAATTCGGTCGTGGCAAAGTGAACACATCGGGGTGGTGCATAATGATGATGTGCCCGAGCCAAGGTTGGCATATGTATGCAGAGCTCATTGTGCGTATGAATCTGCAACCTATAGGACCAATGTTGATCTGATGTCTCTGCGATTCCTAGTCGAGATTTGTGCTGAGTCAGGGGCACCAGACTCACCAATTCTTATGCCGACCTTGTACCGTGACGCCGGGGCGACGATCGTGTCTGTGCCAAAGTAACTTGGGCCGCCCACAACTGAGCCGGCGACACCGAATCAGGTACTTGGCGGAGGGCCCAAGCTAGATAACTAGGTCAGGAGTGAGCTGAGGTGAGCTGGGACCTGGGACTGGCCGGAGCAATAGCGGCCAAAGCCTCTGCGCGCGTAGCTGCAAGGGCGCTTTTAAGCTTTCTTTCATCCGTTGGCTGCCTGGTGTCGGCAGCCCGTACATCACTCGAATGAGCCTCAGAAGCGCCCAGAAAGTAGCGCCACGGACGACGAGCCGCTCCATACGTAGTGGAGCGCAGCGTCAGTGCCACGAGGTGCCTATGCTGGATGTGGCGGGCAACTTGATCTGTTTCGTCAGGATTGACAGAGTTTGGACAGCAAACTAGTTTCAGGCGGCGGCGGCGGTGAGCCACGGCGGCGGCGAGCTAGGCAGCTAGCTGATTGCGGATGCAACAAAAAAAAAAAAAAACCGTCCCGGCATAAGGCAGCCGCAAGCAAGTCCTTGTAAGGAGAGCGGGATGTGACAGTGCGTTGCTTGTTGTCCAACGTCTTGTGCTTCCTGGTGAAGCTGCCATCTTGTGCTGAGCAACGCCATATTCCGTAGTTTGCGGGTGGACGAGGCTACCAAAGTCGGACGGGGAAGAGGTGGGTTCGACTTGTCACAAAAAGGAAATCTACTGGAAGCGTCAGTTACCCCAGCTGGCCAGGTACCAATGGCGCAGACATGCAGATGCCGGTGTGCCTGCTCGCTGCTTGGCTGTTCGCCTGTTATTATTACGCATACGCCCGACAAATCGAGGAGATGATGCGGCGTTGCAGTCGAGGTGTTTCGTGTTTCAATACCAATCGGGACGTTCGCGTATTTCTCCGCCTGCGTTTGATTATTAGCAAGTGCATGCATTTCTCTCCGACTTTTTCTTTACCGATAAATGTTCTCTTCTGTAATCTGATATGGATGCGACGACGCTGACGCATTTGCCCGTTGGGATGGAGTCTCTTCGGTGACGGCAGTTGTCAGGCAGTGCGTGCAGTAGACCAGGGCTGACACTGAAGGCCATAGCAGGCAGTCCAACTGATAATACGCCATGTCAGCATGCCAAACAAAGGCGCGGGTGATGGTGTTGCGGCCTGTTTGCCTTGTGCATCTACATATCTGTGTGAATCAGAGTAGGCTGATATCCCGCGGCTGATGTGATGCCCCTTGATCCCTTGTCAGTGCTTACGTGGGCCGGGTGCATCGCTGGGCATCGATCGCGTAGAAACGGACTTGATGGGGCGATTTGGAAGCAGAGCTGGCTGGCTACTCATCCATGCTGATTCGACGAGGAAGAGTTGAAGGATCGAGTGACTCAAATGCTGTGTAGTAGGTAGTTGTTAGTTTTGGGTGTTTGGTTGCCCTGGTGCGTCAGCGGGGATAAGCATGCAGCATGCAGCATGCAGCTCACCGCAGGTACTTTGAGCAGCCGGGTCAATCAAGTATCTTTTCTGTATGGGGATGCGGATGCAAGGGATGGGAATCTGGACAATTGATTAATTAATAAAAAATGGAAGGGACTCGATGCTATTATTCGTGTCTGCCAGAGTCCTAGTGCTCTGGTACCCCTGAGTGCTGGGGCTTTGCAGCGGGCTTTATTAGGCCGTACTCCGTAGTTACCACCTGAATAATGCCGGGCCACCCTAGGAGGTATGTTCCTAGCGAGGTAGCTACCTACCTACAGTAGGTCCTTCACTTGGCAGGTGTTGTCGATTTCGAGTTTATGCTACCAGTTAGGTATTTTCTTAACAGTAGAATGGTCAGAATAACGGTCAGCGTTTGGCCGGCAGCTGGCAGCTTTTGCCTGGCAGCTGGCAGGCATCAGCTTGCAGACGCCACCGTAGCATTCACCAAGTTTGTCATCATCATGGCAATATAAGCATCTTCTTTTATAAACCAACCCGCCTTCCTCTTCTCGCATCCTCCTGCAGCCTTCCGCGCACCAACCCATCAAATCACAGAGTCCACTGTCGCGAGAAACGCCGTCTTGGTTCGGGAAGCTGACCCACCAGTATTAACCCCAGCGGCGGGGCAGGGGACCAGCACAAAGCCAAATTTATTCCAGAGAGCACTGGCCGACGTACGAACAACTTGGGTTCGAAACAGCTGCGAGATATAGGGATAAGAAACCGCGGTCGTTTAACTATGCGCCTGCGTGGAGGCGATTGTCTTGCTCAACTCGAACCTTTTTGCCCCGGGATGGGCAAGGCCGCGTCGCCGCGCCGCAAAGCTACGAACGTACCGAGTTACAGGTATTTGTGCATGGTTACTTGAGTTTGCATCTATGCATGGGCACTTCCCCACCACCCCTGAACCTGGTGGTGGCCCGTCCAACTGGGACTCGCAGCCGACTGTCGCCCACTGACTTGGCTTGTTCGCCTTGCCAGCCCGGTACGTACATGATGGCGCATGCGCAAAATGGCAAAGGCATTCACTCATTCTCCCCTGTCAGCTCCTGTGTGCTTGTTCTCGACGCTAATCACGACAAGGGTTGGAGGCTTTTGCGAGGGGAGGGGGGTGCAAGTGCAAGTACCATGAGTAGGTGGTCGGTGGTCGGTGGTCGGTGGTCGGTACCTTACGCATTATGCTCCGTCCACCCCAAGCAGCCAGCACGAGACGCTAGAGCCAAAAGACACCGGACTAATAAAAAAAAGAAGCACTGCGCTCCCATTATTCACCACCACCCGTCCGTCCCATCGCTCATCTCGTCACTCGTCCTAGTTCTTCTTTTTCATCTTCTCTTCTTCCTCTTCGACTCGCCTTCTCTCTCTCGGTTCTCTCTTTCTATTCCTCCCCTCCTCCTACACAGCAATTGGCGCCGCTTACCATCTCCCGCTCGATTCGCAACCAGCGACTCACCATCTAATCAAGTTAGTCAGAACCGCCCGTCTCGCACGACGTTGAGCCGCTGCTCCCTGGTGTGGCTGGAAACCCCGACTTCAAGGTTCCTGGTGCCGCAGCGACGAGATGACACAGTCTTTGCTTGCTTAATTTTGATGCAAAATTAGGTGTCAATGTATGTTTTGTTCACCACCTGTTTATTATCACCTTCCAATGCATCAAACCAATACGCCCCCTGTCATCCACTGCCGACCCCTCGCCAGGTATATGTCCAGCCCGCTCCGCCAGCAAGCTTAACATAATACAAGGCGCCCCCCTGTCTCTCTCCGTCTCTCCTCTGCCAGCGACCTCGTAACAGATTCGCTGTCGATTTCTTAGCCCGCTTGCTTGCGCACATACCCATCCCCGTCATTTCCGAGTTTCTCTTCGCAATTGTTTTCCTTGCATGATTGCTAATGTGCGATAGAAGCTCCTTTTTTTATTATTATCAACACCTAGCGATTGCCTTCGCACGACGCTGGTGCAACCTCCTTGCGCCTCTCCATAGCTGGCCCTCGAGAAACACGCCGCACCGTTTTGGTTGAAACTCAAAGCAGCGATTCATTCATACCCACCGTTCTCCGTGCACTCTAATCCTTCCAACGACGACTGGCAACGGCCATTTTTTGCCATGGACGGTCACCATAGCCCCAGACCAACATCTGGGCTACCGTCGCATACCCGCGCAAAAAGCACTTCATCGACTGCAGCCAGTTATCCGCTTACAATACCCCCGAATGCCGTTTCCCCGGAGCCCGCCTTCATCGATGCTTCCGCCGCCGCTCAAATAGTTACAAATGACTATGACAGCCACGCTGATGCTTGGTATGATCAAAATGGCGTTGAGCCCTCCGGCGCACCTGTCCAAGTTTCGGACGGAGCCTTGAAGCTATTGAATGGTTTCCTCGACCAGCTTCTGCTCAATTTTCTCAAGGCCGCAGCATCTACAAACCTCTCGGACCTCCGCCCAGCAATCGCCGGAATTCTCAAGCCCAATCTCGCCAGCGATGTCATTGACAATGCGGAAAAAGATCTGGTGGCTTGCAAGATTACACGTGCCGAAGCTGAATACGTGCAACCAATCGACAACGCCAATTCCCGCACACGGGATGTAGAGCTTATCTGGAAGCGCATGCGACTTCGTTGCATGGTTTACTCATCCCTCGGCGAGGTGGAGGACGAAGATGCAGCAATGTATATGAAGCAAGAGCATCTCGAAGTTGGTGTCGACGCAGATCTCATCTCGCCAGCTGTGGCAATTTTCATGACTTCAGTCATCGAGTACATGGGCGAGCTTACATTGACGGTGGCTGGACAAGCGGCGTACCATCGTGTTCGCTGTGATATCGAGAAAGGCCTCAAAGACGGTAGCAGGCATCCTGGTGATATGGCTGATCAGATCATTGTAGGAGAGGCTGATATGGAGCGCGTTGCTCTAGACATGACCCTTGGCCGTCTATGGCGTGGCTGGAGAAAGCGACTTCGAGGCCGCATTACAGACAACATCCCCCACCCAATGTCACAGATTACCCCCTCGCATTCTCAATATAGCAATTTGGCGTCCCCCAAGTCATTCTCTGGGGATTCAAATACCCTGTCACCCGGGCCGCAAGAATTTGTCGAGGAGCTGATTGTGGAACCTGCTCAACCGTTCGATATCCCGCTGCCTATGGGTCCTTGCGACGTCGGCGAAATTGAGGTCCCTGGCCTTGTCAACTATAGCGATGAGGAATCCGAAGTCGAGGACCAATTCTCTTCCTCACGACCCAAAAGCTCCTACGCCAAGATCCCTGACCAAAGGACCTTGAACGCGGCTGGGAAAAGACCCTATGAAGGCCTGACCATTAAAACCCGTGGAAGATCCAGCTCCATGCCATACCCTCCTCGAGAACCGCTGTTTTCTGGCTTGATACCGGGAGAGGGCGCCGCGGAAATACATGCTCCCGCTCAGGAAAGCGAGCGCCAGCTCAATGAACAACAGCTCGTGTCTGATTTACACGAGCAAGATGTGCCTCGGAAACATACGTCTAGACGCTTGGCACCCATCGGACTTGGTCTGACTACGCCCGGAACTCAGATCAACAGGACGTCTAGAAAGACTTCCGTTGCAGATGTAGCATGGGATTCTGATGGTCCAGAAGAGGTGGCCACTTTTGAAAGGGCCGAGGTGATTACCTCGTCCAAAGTTTCGGTCGACAGCAGCCCATCTTCATCGTGCAGCGAGTCCCCAAAGAAGGGGCACAAGCGGAGTACGTCTAGCATGCACTCGGCTCGCATAATTGATGTCCAGGCCCCGAAAAGCCCTACCACATACCCCCGCCAAGGATCTCTGGAGAATGCCCATGCTCGGACTGCGAACCTGTCCGCTGGCGCCGCTTTTGCTGGCGCCGCCGTTGTGGCTGGCGCTGCCGGGGCTGTTCTGGCAACAAAGCCATCCCATGATTCCAGTCCTGTTGAGAAGGGCCCTTCATCTCCACTAGCACCGTCTTCAAGAGCACAAATTGAGCGTGCAATGCCAACCGTCCGCAATGCAGGTACTAGCTCCAAGTCGGAGGATGGGTCAGACTATCACACTGCCCCGGCAAATGGTGAAGCGCCTGCCGCTGTAGCTACTTCTGGAAATATAGTGACTCGAGGTAAGCGGAATGCCAGGTCTCCGATGACGCTTGATGTCGAAAAGGCCACGAGAGATGCTTTTGGCACTCGCGAACCTCTGTCGCCGAGGCTTGTCAACACGTCCTATGACGGCAAGCCCTCGCCCAACCCGGCAATGATTGTAGAAGCCAGATCTCCCGTTCACTCAGCAAGTCCTAGAAACGGTCATGGGTTCCGAGACAACAAGGCTCCAGCCACTCTGGAGAAACTTGCCGCCGAAGAGGAAGAAGAGGAGTTTTCTACAACCCTGCACTCTGTCGGGCCTGCGAGAACCATCCACACGTCTGGGTCGTCTGGCTCTTCGGCCACGGGAAGGATGAAAGTAGTTCGGTCTTCCGAGGAGAATTCCTCCACGGGTCGTTCTGGCAGCGTCGTGCGAAATTTTGAGGAACTCATCCAGAGCAACCAGACAATCACATACACCCTCACACCGGAGAGTATGCGCCACGCGGACTCTTCCAAGTCTGCGCTCGACAGCCCGGTTGTGACAAAATTCCCTCGCAGAAGCGAAGACGCACGCGCGCCGACCAATTTACAACCCTCACCAACCACAAGCGTCTCACCATCGACATTCCGCGGCCAAGGACCCGAAAATTCCACCATAACTATCCCCGAAGTCAAGGCCTCTGGACACATTCCCCGAGCCCCAGCTGGCATTGCCATGACCACCGGCAGAACGGATGGACCGCAGGCAAGAGAGGCAAGGGTACCAAGCGAGACGACATCCGACTTTGCGCAGTTCATCAAGTCCACTGGACCAGCCCCCGAAGGCAGGCAGCAGCCGGGGCGCTCCCCAAACGACAAGTCGGGGCTCTCTGGATCCGTGCCACGCGCACCGGACTCGGCGCGCCGGGCTTCAACCATTAGCAGCAAGAGCCGCTTTCAACCCCGCGAACCAGTTACAGGCAAGAATGATACTCGCGATCTCATCGACTTCATTCGCCAAGGCCCGCCAATTGCAGCGAGCAATCATCGCATCCCCCGCCATGTTGCCCCGTTTCGAACAACCATGGACTCTGACCAATTGGCTGGTGTGCCTGGCGGCAGGGCTGTGGATGCGAACATTCCCGATCTTCGCTATAGCCAAGGATCTACAAATCTAACGGAGAACTCGTTGCAATCTTCGTTGAACTCCAACTCGGCTCTCCTCAGGGGAAGGGGTGGCAACAGCAAGATTGCCAGCATGTTTGGTGAAGATGAGATGCCCATGCCGCAGCGAAAGACTCGCCGTGTCCGTGACCCTTATGCTATTGATGTGAGCGATGAGGATGAGGATGAGGATGATGACGAAGATGTGCTGGCAACGGCACCCCCGCCGCCCATCAAGCCGAAGAGAGAAGAGAGTCTGGCAGAATTTCTACGCAACTACAACCCCCCGGCAGAGCCAGCCGCCAGTACCCGACACATCCCCAAGAAGAAAGCCAGTGCTCCCAGTTTGATTGGCCGCTTCACGCGGAGCAATACCGCCAAGGACACGGCATCGATGGTATCAGTGGAGGCCCGCTCCCTCAACAGCCGCGCAAGCCATCGTGGGCACATCCCCATCCAGATCAACATGCCACCTGGCTACGACAAGTACGGCGCGATTGAGACGCAGTCGACGGGCCGCCCCCGTATATCGTCCACGTCCGGGACTTCTGGGCGCGTGCCCATGAAGAAGTTTGAGCCGCGTGAGCCGCGCGAGAGGGCCGGGGACACCTTCAGAAGCGAGACGTCTGACCTGGCTGCGTTCCTGCGCAACTCGGGCCCTCCCGAACCGCCGCCGAAGCAGCAGGCTCGCGCGGAGGAGCCAAGCAGCGGCTTGAGCAGGATGTTTGGGCGTCGAAAGAGGACGCCGGCATAGCTGGCGGCCATGAATGGCTGCCGTTCGTGCCTGACTGTTATGTGCATTGAGAAAAAGGAACAAACATTATTGTTATTATTGTCAAATTTTATGCCACGACGGGAGTGGAAAGCCCTTCTTTTTTTACCAGGTCATCTAGCGTATTTATATCCTTGCAGTTTTGGCTTCCCTCTGTTCTTTCTTTTCCGTCGTTCTTTCTGGTCTTCTTTGATCTGCTTTGTCTTGCTCTAATCTAGAGGCGCAATAGGTAGCGACTCTCGATTCATACCACAGTACTTGCGTTGACCGACTATGATCAATAGCGTCTGTATCGTTCCTTTTTTTTTTAGGAATATTCTCAACGACTGTTGTGGGTTTCTTTCTGTTTGTTAGTTTACTGGCTTTTTTGGATATGACGATATAGACGCAGGGCTTTAATACAAATCAACTTGTTAACGATCCAAGTTAGTTTGACCACCTTGGCCTGGGTATTCATCTGTTGCAGTGATACTTCTTCGTACCCAGACGCTGGTATGCGGCGCATGCTTGCCGGGTCGGCTACCAAAAGACGATCACGAGTTGATTGTTGAGTGGGAAGCAAGCTGATTTTGCGATATTATTTTATTGAGCAACGTAGCAGTCCTTGACCTACAAGTGAGGTGAACAGGATGGGGTAAAGAAAACGGGGTAAAGAAAGCACCAGGAATAAATCCAGCCAACAGCATGTCGAGCATTCCTTCTCTTGCAGCGTCAATTTATAAAACCGTATTGAAGCAAAAAGGACGAGAATACCGGAGGCACCTTGCCAAGAGCCAGGAGCTTGCTTGTAAAAGAAAGGATGATGGGAGTGTGCATCGGTGCCGCCGCCCAAACAGTGGCGGAAACGGAGGCGGAAAAAACGAAGCAAAAAAAAAGGGAGCAAAAATAAAGAAATAATAATAAATAACAAACAAAATAAAAAAAAAAGCTTGAAATGTTGAAAGGCGTAAAAATCGTGTACTAGACGAGTGCAGAGATAGGGCAAGCCAAGAATCAAAATAACGAATTCGTAAACCAGACGCCGATGCTGCACCCTTTGTACGGTAACTCAACTCATTGAAACAAAAGTCATGAAATCAAAGGACGCACACGCAAGATTGTGCACCAATAGCGATATAACGTGAGGTGGTTGTTGAACACCCTTAAACCAATAGAATCTCTCCAACGACACTCAAATCTCCATCCTCCCAGCGATATCTTCGCTCATGAATCTCTCTCTTGGCGTATCCAGCATATCCGCGTCATCAAAGTCTCCCTCCTCCTCTTCCACGTAATCATCGTCGGAGAAGGCGACAATGTCTCCATCTTCCCCTCGATTCCAGTACAGACCGTCGCCAGCGAGCTCATCATCATCTTCTGGTGGTATTAACAGTTCGGCGTCGCGATCACTCAGCCAGTAAGTCGCACGCTTCTCGGCGCCAGCAGAACGGCTAACGCCATGCCCGCTGTGACCAAGGACGCCAATCTTGCGGCCGTGCCCACCAGCGACGCGAGTCGGTCGCAATGTAGGGCTCTGTGAGGAGATGACGGGCACAACGCGTACGTAGAGATACGCCACACGCTTCAGAGCGCGACTGAAGAAGAAATAGTGAGCGGCCCAGATGGCACTCTCGTCCTCCTCAAAGGGATCCGTCTCAGGATTGTAGCGGAAGATGGTGCACTCGTTGAGACGCATCTCCTTATCAATCAGGGCCCAACATTGGGGACCCCAGACAGAAGCCGAGTCAGAGCCATATGATGAGTTGAGCGACGTAGGCTCAAAGGTAGATGATGGACGGACATTTTGTAATATGGAATCGAGGTTGGCCATGACGCGGCGCAAATTACGTTCTCGTTTAAAGTCGCCTGGCCGTAGTACGTTGGAAAAGTCGTAGTGAGGATGGGACGCATTCAAGGTAGCAATCATGTAGGCAAATGTACGTCGACTGGAGAGCTCGGAGAGGGGACCAAAAGGACTCGAGGTGGAAAAGAGCTGCATGGATGGTGATGAGGCCATCATGTGTTGGCGTTCAGGCGGCGATAGGCTGGCACCGAGCTTGACGAGAGCCTCGTGTTGAGAGCTCAGGTCCTTGTCAATATTCTTGTAAAGCTTCTTGTCGGAGCCGGTGGATTTGGTGGTATAGAGATCGCAACCGCCAGTCACGTTGCAGTCGGGCGTGTTGAAATTGAGGGCGCCGGTTACGGCCTCAAAGTCTTGTACAGGTAGATACTGTAGAAATTGGGTTAGAATAAAGCGAATAGAATATAGGGAATAGAACGCGGTCTGGTGGATTGCTTTGCGCGAGGTGCTGGATCCGACGAACCTTCATGGCGAATTGCGTATTTGATGTAGCGGCGAGGGGAGTTGGCGCAAGGGAGCAGTAGAGCGTAGTCGGAGGGCTTCGTGTATTGCAACGAATACAAAACCGAGATATTAGTCAAGATATCGTCGTGAGAGGCGCAGCAAGCTTGGGGTTGCGATGCGGTGAGGCGGTATCCGGCGGGCTAGGGCTGGTTGAGGGACGAGGGGAGGATGGGGGGAAGTCGCGAGCGGAGCGGGTAGGGATGTCGTCGTCAGGCGGGAGGAGAGGCTCGGCGAGACGGAGAGTAATTCGCGTACGGTTGGCGGAGAGGTATGGCGGGAACGTCGAATGCTGAGTTGGGCGACAGGATCGGTCTGCTGCGCGCGACGAGGATGCAGGTCGGGCTCGCGGGATCGGTCAGGCCAGCGCGGCGGAGGTCGGCAGGTCGTAGGTAAGCGAGTGGCGTGTGTGTTTGAATGTAGGCAGGGCGCCGGGTCGTGTCACTGGATGACAGGGGTTGTTTCTAGGTGGAAAGCGCCCAAGGCAGGAGAAAAGAGGCGGCAAGTAGCGATGGGAATCGTAAACCCGGCGGGGCGGCAGCTGGATGGACGATGAGGAA
Organism: Cordyceps tenuipes; assembly: GCA_025583755.1. Lineage (NCBI taxonomy): Eukaryota > Fungi > Ascomycota > Sordariomycetes > Hypocreales > Cordycipitaceae > Cordyceps > Cordyceps tenuipes. The sequence continues at coordinate 64,391 of JANZYN010000088.1, read as the reverse complement.
GCAAGCGTTAATATTGAGAGACAAGGTTCTGCGCGCGAATGAGATGAATGGCGCGACGATGGGAACGGGCGACGGACTGACTGAACTGACTGCCTGATAACAATGCGGCGTTAGGTTCGGGGGCAAGTTGAGCCAAGTGGGGCGACTTTTGGTGGGTGTGGTGTGTGTTCCAGTGCTGGGGAAGTGCTGAAGAGGCGCTGACGAACAGCTGAGCTTGGGCGCTGACGGGGAGGTGCTGCGAGGAGCCAACCAAGGTTTGTAGCACCTCCAAGTGCGGAGATGTCGAGCCCACCCGCCAAAACCTGGTTGTTTTCGGCGGCAGAGGGAGCTGAATGGGTTGACCGGCTGGCCGTTTCTCTTTTAGCGCACATGTGCTTCCCGTGCCACAGCGTGCGACACTGCCCACGTCAATCGCCAGACCGAGTGTACCAGTGCGCGCACTCTCTCAGACTCCCAGAGTCCTTCGTCAATCAACTGCGTCAGCAAAGACAGAAACAGAAGAAGCCTTCCCCGCCCCTCATCCGAGCCTGCTTCAATCATCGCTCCGTCCCCCCCTCGATCCGCCAACCATCTTGCCATGTGGACCAATGGCAAACTCTCGATGCACCATCGAGTCTAACCCGGTCCACCGCGAATGGCATCCCCTTCCTCCGCCACGCCTACTTGCGCCATCATCCGGATTGCCATTGCTGTTTGCTCTGTTGTTTCACCGCCGCTCACCCCATCTCTTGTGTTGCATTCATCCGCCCACTTGTCGTCGTCTCCGTTGTTAGTAATGCCGTCTGCCATTTCCCACCATCATCAACCAGACTTGGCAAATTATCAGCATCGAGTGAAACAATCCACAATCCACAAGGAAAAGATTTGACTTCTCATTTGCAGCCCGAAAGCCTTCTCCTGTTCAAGGAGGCCGCATCGCGCTTCTCACATGCGACGCCTGGCTGCCGTCCTCCGCCAACAGCCTGTAGACGGATGCTGACGAGACAGAAAAATACCGACAGCGGCGTCGCATGCTAGCATCTAGTCTTCTTGTATCTAGAGCGGTGTTCCGCTCCTCAAGATCTATACACAAGGCTAACCGGGTCGCGCTTCCAAAGCAATCCTTTCCATTGCCTGCGTGCCCATGTCCCCTTTGCGCCCTCTCTTCTCATCGAAGAGATGCTCAGAGCCCTGAGACTTTTTTTCGTTATTAAATTTTGCCTTTTGCGAGTTCCTTGACCCATTCAACAAACCGGTGCCCGAGTAAGGGCCCTCATACGAACCCGGCATCCTCGAGGCTCCTCATGATCGACTCTGAGACCTGTAATGACAATGTCAACGCCAAATCATCTCCCAAACTCCATGATTTGAACAAAACAACAAAGCAGAAAGAAATTAACAGTGATTCAAGCTGAGCCTGCGTAGGCTAGGCTGTTCTCCTTGGCCGACTCACACGACTACATCAGTCGTGCCACTTCGTCCTCGACCTGGATGGCACAGGACCAAGTCAGCTGCTATTCTGGGCAATGACGGGGCTTGTAGCAGCGAGGGGGCTCGAAAAGAAGAACAAGAAGAGTTCAAGGGGCAAGAGAGATGTAGAAATCCGGATGTTAACTCACTTCCATGTCTTCCAGCGAATCTTGCTGCCCTATACAGCGCAGCACGTTCTTTTTGCTGCTCTCTTGTAGCTCGCCCGCGAGCAACAGTTCGTCGAGAACATAGTATGCTTTGGTAAAGGAGAAAATAATGTCGAGCTCCGAGACGTTGCCATAGTACTTGTCCATCTGCTCGACGTATCTGTGAATGATCTCGAGCGTGATCAGCTCGTTGTCGTCGGCATCGCAGCCGGCGATGAAGAAGAGCGAGGCATAGCGCCGGTAGACAATCTTGGTATCTGGTGGAACGCGTCAGTTGAGTATTTTTGGGTCGCGTGGTCGCGTTGTCGCTCGTTTGCACCTTTGTATTCGAGGAAATTGCACATGCGAGTTCGTCGAGGAAGCACCAGCTGGGAGACGTCCTTGACAATCTTGGCCTTTTCCTTCGGTGACAGAGTGGTGAACCACTTGGCAAGGCGCTGTTCTTGTTAGTTTCTTATCTTTGATAGCTTTTTGTTGGAGAGCCGTGACGTACAACCTTGCCCTGGCGGGAGAGCAGAATCAGATGCCTGGGAGGGGTTAGCTGGCCTGCGTGCTCCTTTTTGTGCGGGCAGCGATGTTGTGACGTACCGAATCGCCATGACGGGCAGCGGCACGACACCCTGGAGCGTGCAAAGGGTCACGCTTAGATGCAGGAGTGCGGCGACGGGCAGCGTAAGGAAGAGGAAGAGGAAGATGCAGACAGCGGGCTGTTCTGGATGGAGAGGAGCGTTGCTGTCTGATGGGCAATTTTGAATGGTTGGTGACGAGAGCTCCGCAGTGCCTCGCTGGCTCGCTATAACTGACAGGTACCTAATAAATTAGTAGGTAATACCTAGGTACTAACCTCCTACCCTAAAAACTGTTACCTGGAACTGTGAGTTGTCCTGAGTAAAAAAGACCCCACTAGAATTTGGCTGGTCAAAGGTGCCAGACTTGGTGGGCGGAAACTGTGGGACTTGCAGATGTAGTTAGGTACATCCTAAGTTAGTAGGTAGGTAGGTAGGCATGTAGCAATGTCTCCTCGGACAGCCAACGCGCATCAACTTAGATTTATTAATAATAAATCTGTTTAAGGCGGGAGGTATTGATCCGACAAGCATTTTCGCACCAAGTTATTCCCCTGCAAGCATAATACATGGAAATACTATATCGGAGCAGAGTCGAATCGGCGCTTTTCGTCACTTCCAAGTTGGGTTCTGCACAGGTACCTAACTGGCGCTCCCTCCCTCCCTGGCCAGTAGAAGACGGAGGAACGCGCCGGCCTCAAGCGAATGCCCAGGAACCAACATGGTATTGCTGCATGTTGTCCCCAACAGTCTTCATTGTAGAAACATTAATTGAACATCATCCTCGTCATTCTTTCTCACATCTTACCCACACTCCCTGCTGGTTCTGATGCATCCCGAAAGCTGCCCGAAAGGCGCCATCTCATTACTAATCAACTTCTTCCGCTCCGACGCCGCCACGCTGAATGGTGCCATCATCAATAATAAACTACGACTAGGGAAACTGCCCGCACTCGGAACGTCGGGGGCGTTACCGATAATGACAAAAAAACCGGGCTGCACGTTTCCCATGGCTTTACCGACTTGAACTTTCAAAGATCCCCGGATTTCCTTTTTCTAATTCTCCCCAATCATATGATTGCGTGCTCTCCGTCCCTCGCCTCTCCTTGTCGTTAACAGAGATTTGCGGCGTGCTCCTGCTCAAAGCCCGCCAAACCCCGCGAAAATGCCGAAGCTGATTCTCTCTACCAGGCAAGTCACAAGCCCGCTAATTTTTCTTCTCTTGTTCTGGAAGGGACAAGGGGCCCGACAATTCGAGCCCTGCCTTTGCACAAACCACACAGAACTCTCTCACACTAATCATTGTCAACATCGTCATTCTAACATGTTGCCTACTACAGCAATGTCATGTCGGCTGGCCCTTCGGTGATCCGCAAGTCCAAGTCGGCAGGTGCCCGCTCCAACCTCGAACTCGTCAACTCACTGCGCGAAAACTTCACGGCCGCCAAACTCGACTATGCGACGTTCCCTCCACAGACAAATGGCCACGCTCCGACCCCGATTCCCCCCGCGGTCGAGGTGTGGACCGACGGGTCCTCGAACGGCCTCGAGAACGGCGCCGGCCGCAGCATCTTCATCCCGCGCATCCACTGGGAAGGCGCCACCCTTCAAGACGACGCGAGCCAATACGAAATCACCGTCAAGCTCTTCTTCTTGCCGCCCGCCGCTACTGCTGCGGCGCACGACCCGGCCAGCCTGGCCGCCGAGCGTGCGCGCTACGTCGAGGATGCTCTGGACCTGGTGACGCGCGAGCTCGGCGTCGCCACCGTCGACCTGCTCGTCGCCTCGTTCCCGGGCATGTCGTTTGAGGGCACGTGCGAGTGGGAGGCGGACAAGCGCAACGCGCAGCAGGGCAACCTGGAGGACGAGGTCGCCACCTGGCGCGTGCTGGAGGCGCTGCACAAGGCGGGCCGCGTGCGGCGGCTCGGCGTCGCCGAGTTTGGCAGCGAGAAGCTCGCCGCGTTCATCGCGCGTGCAGCCGTGCCGCCAGCCGTCGACCAGATCAACCTCAAGGACTGCTGCAACGTGCCGCCGCCGCTGAAGGAGCTCGCCGCGCAGCACCGCATCGAGCTCAACGTCCACGCTGACTGCACTGACATCCTGCCCCCGGGAACCCTGCGCGAGCTGCTCGGTCACGGTCCGCAGGGCGCCGGCCTCCTGGCGGACCCCGAGTATCCTGGCGAGCCGGGCTGGGCGGGCGAGATTGTGCCTCAGTGGGTGGTCCGGTACGTCGCCTTTGTGCGCGACCGAGGCGTAATCGAGAACAAGGGCTATTTCGCCGGCGCGGAGCTGGTCAACTGATACAACATGGTTTATACGTTTCCTGTATGGTGTAAAGGACGACGCCGCGGCCCATGGGTTGCCGCTGATTGGATATCTGCGTTGGATGGGAAAACCTGGGTCAGTTGCATTTCTGGGCTTTTTCATGGATATTTTCTCTTTTCTTTTTGTAGCGAGCATAATTGGGATATTTCAAGGTATATGTAAGTCGTTGGTTAGGATTTGTCTTGGTCCGCATGGTGTCAAGGCCATACGTGAGCATGAAATTGGACTAGGTCTCATTTTGTCGACATTCTTATATACAATCATTCCCGTCCCTTGAGCTAATGTTTTCTTATTATTTCAATTCTTTTTGGCAGTAGAAATCAGCCCAGCATACTTCGCTTGCGCCCGCGCATCCGTACCTCCTCGAGCTTCTTCAGCACAGCCGGGGCCTGCTTATGCGACGTGCGGTACGCGTCCAGCAGCTCCGAGAAGACGCACTCTGCGCGGGGATGCGTGCTGCCAAACGCCCGCTCTAGCACGTACAGGTCGACAGCACGGTCCTCCTCCTGCACCGCGCCGCTAGCCAGCCCGAGATCAATAACGACGACCTCGCCCTGCAGATCCGCCGCCGCGGCCGCGGCCTCCGCCTCCACGTCACCACTACCAGCCGGGTCCAGCATCATGTTGCTCGTCGTGAGGTCGCCGTGCACGATGCCGATCCTGTGCAAGGCGCCGACCGCCTCGCCGACCCTGCGCAGGAGCGCCCTGAGCGGCTCGTCGCGCGCGACCGCCTCGTCGTCGTCGAGCTTGGCGAGCCGGGCGTTGACGGCGACGCGCACCGGGACGCCCGGGATCCACTCGAGCATGAGCCAGCCCTGGGCCTCGTCGACGGCGTAGAGGGCCGGCACGCGGACGCCCTCGCGGCGGCAGCGGGCGAGGATGCGCGCCTCGGCGAGGATGCGGTGGCGGGTGAGGCGCGCGTCGAGGGTCGGGTGGCGCCAGGGCTTGGCGGGGCGGTGCTTGAGCGCGCACGGGACGGAGGGTAGCAGGTAGGTGGTCTTGTAGAGGCGGCCCTCGGCGCCTTGCGTGACGAGCAGGGGCGGCACGGAGGACGGCTGGCGGAGGATCGGGGGGAGGGGGAAGGTGTCGGCCGTGGGGAGCGGCGGTGCCTCAGCGCTGGCGGCCATGGCGTGTATGAAGTCGGGAGGGACGGCGTTTGGTTCGGATTTATGCGGTGGGGGGGGGTTGGAAGGGAAAGTAGGGTTACTTGTTTGGCGCTGTCGTGGAGGGTTTCGTTTGTTAAGAAATTGTTGGTTGGTTGTTGGAGGAAGCCATCTTTTGCAGTTGGGTGGGAGAAAAATTACCCCACCATGTTGATCTGAGCCTTGGAGGGGCAGCTGGGCGGCGCTGAGTGGTGGGCGCCAGGCGAGCATTCAGCTCGGCCGTTATTGGGCACACATGCATCGCAGCTCCTACGAGAAAGCATTAGGTTATATAAAGGGAGTTAATGGGCTAAGAGATACCTGATATTCTAGGAAACTGCTCATTAGTAAAGGGTAAAGACAGTGTCTTGGGCTTCCGTTCCCGCACGGGTGGTGGCGGGCGCTATTCTAACCGCCAGGTTAGTACCTGTTTTTTAGTACTACACTACAGTACCAGTTGTTATTTTATTAGTCGTACTGGTGAAGAATGGGATGGACTCGTACTCGGCTTGGTCTAACGCTGATGATGAGTGCATCACAGCCAAGCCGGACGCCTCGGATGCAGGCAACAAGGTAAACCATGGTCGGCATAATGCAGAAGCATGAGCTAGTCCCCGCTCTGTGACTGACAGATATTGATCGTGTCGATGCGTGCGTAAACTGTACGTGCGCAGGCAAAAGCCCCAGCCTCAAACTTCCTTCTTATGCAGTATGCAGGGGCGGGCCAGCGGGCTGGACCGCCACCAGCAGTGGTATCACAAGCCATCATCGAATTATTATTAGCCAGTACTACAGGTACTACCAACCGACGCCGCCCAGCCCAACAGCCCAAGCCCAGCCATTCCCATCCCCTCTCCTCTCGCCTTCACCTCCCTTTCTTTGTCCTGGCGGATCCAGTGCTGCATGCATATTAGCACTTGAATTAAAATTATCCTGCAGTCAATCCGGAGGTGGGTTCCTGTTCGTCTAATCCCGGGCCACACACAGACCAAACCACACCACACCACACCACCTCTTTCTCTCCTCCTCCTTTTACATCATCACCAAACGCTGCCCAACCCCAACTGCCACGACGACTACGACCAAGACTTTGACGACGACAATCACCATCACCATATCATGTCATTGCCTCGCAATCGCTCTCACGACTCCAACATCACTTACACCTCAACAACCGTCACCACTACTGCCGCCGTCGCTGTCGCCGCCGCCACCGCTTCCTCACGTCTGCACCGCTCACCATGGCCCATGACTCGGGCTGGATCCAGTGGGCTTTGATCCTCATCCTGACCGCCCTGCTGCTCTCCCTCGCCGTGCTCGCCCAGACAGCCAGCGTCTATTCGGCCGCTTACGTCGCCGCACCGCGTGAGATGGCCGCGCTCATCGACACCGTCGACTTCTCCATTGAGGAGAACGAGAGCTACGACAAGGACATGGCCAAGGTCACCCGCCTCGAGGACAAGATCCGCCTCGGCCGCCTGCTCCGCGAGATCCAAAAGGTCGGCGACGACCTGCGCGAGGACCTCAGCGCCCTGCTGCTCCCCGCCGAGCGCGTCACCGGCGGCGCAAGCACCAGCGCCGCCATGCGTGCCAGCACCCGTCTCCTCTGGGCCGCCAAGCGCACGCCGCTCGAAGACCGCGTCCGCAGGCTCGACCTGCTCCGTATGCGCTTCCTCGTCGTCTTCCTCGGCATCATCACCTCGGTCGCCGGCAGGCAGCCCCCGCCTCCGCCACCCCTGCCCCCTGTGGCCCTCCCGCGCGATCTCGAGAAGTCGCCCACCGCCTTGGCCGCCACCCCGTGCAAGCCCGCCCTCCGCAAGTCCCTTCCCGAGAGCATCCCCCGCCGGCCCCCCGTCCGCCGCCTCACCATGCAGGCCATCGGACACCAGGAGACCATGGCCACCCCCGGTCGCCAAGGCTGGGCCGGCGTCGTCGAGGAATTGCAGCTCTCTCCGCGCATGCAGCAGCGTCACGCTTCCATAGAGCGGTCCATGTCTGTCGAGAGAGGCATGTCGCCCCGCGATAGAGCTTCCTAGCTCGTTTTCTCACGCCTTACGAAGATTTATGCCTTTTCACGAACACTACGGCCTTTTCTCAACAACATTTTTCTGCGAAACATGCTTTACCAGTCATGAACGCCGTTGTAGAACAAAACTTGATGGTACCTCATTTCTAGACCATTTCTTGCATCCAAGTCTACGCTTTGGTCACAACGCATCACCATAGCGTTGGGCGATACAAAAACCGCATCGAGGCTGTGTTGTTAGACATGATCTGCGGATTACAACATATGGCTGTTCTCTTATGCGAGAGCATGCATATTGTTGGAACTTTCGGCTAATTTTGCTTTTTGCTGTTCTCGCCTCCCTTCACCCTTCACCTTTTCACTTCATTTAGACAAGATACCCCTTGTCATTTCGACTCAGGCTTCCACGGGCTGATATCGACTTGACTTTCTCTTCAACTATCATAATATTTCAATTCCCGCTTTTACTCTGCTCAACGGCTTGTTCCTTCTACTAGGATCTAAGCTGTTGGCTTCCCTTCCCTTCCCCTCCACCCTCCACCCGCCCCCGTTTTGTTTGGGATATAGTTTCGACTTCTGGTTTGCGACGTATTAATGAGCCGCAATATCGCCGGGGCCGGTTCCATTCTTCTCTCCGACTAGCATACCGCGTTAGCACAAACTATACCAGACGTCGTATACATCACAATCAATATATTCGATTAAAAATAGCTCACCATCGAGTGCAACCAAGAATCGGCTGACGCAGTTGTACGCGCTCACCTGTAATCAAATTAGTTCAGCCCAACGCGTCCTCTCTCAGAATTATGCATACGGTAGCGGTAATCTCCACCGTCTCCCGATCGTCAAAGTGCGCCCTCACCAGCGCAAAGACGTGGTCCTTGACCTGGACACGCCTCGTCATCTCCTCGGTGTACTTCAGCACCGCCCACTGCTTCTCGGTCAGCAGCCGCGCCGGCCTCTCCGCCGGCAGCTCCTCGGCCTTGACCACGTCGAGGGCGGCGGCGCTGACGCCACCGGCGACGGCCAGGGGCGCGTGGTGCGCCCACTCGAACCAGGCGGCGTTGCAGACGGCGACGCGGCAGATGGCCAGCTCGCGCAGGTCGTCCGGCAGGGACGTCCGGGTGCGCACGGCGCCGAGGAAGGAGTTCCAGCCGTCGGCCACGGGCGGCGCGTGCAGCAGCGCCAGGTCCAGCGGGATGAGCGGGCGCGGGGCGCGGCGGGCCTCGATGCGCGCGACGATGGCGGCGTCCTCGGCCGTGGTGGTCTCTGGCGGGTTGGCGACGTAGGGGATTCTCATTTTGGGTTGGTTGGTGCTTGAGGCTGTTTCTGTTTCTGGATTTGCTTTGGTGGAAAGACTGAAAAAGAGGTTTACATGTCGAGGGAAAGGGTAATGCGATGCTGGCTCTCAGACTCGGCTTACAAGTCATCGGCGGAGACGGACGGGCCGCTAACGGAGGTCTCGGCATTAGGTCCGGCACCTACGCCAGCATGCGGGTGAACCATTAACCACTGGCAAGGGTCATGGAAGCAAGCTTTTATTATTAGTATGGACTTAGCGTTCAGTTTTTATGCAACATCGGACGTTGGCGCGTATAAGAGACCCTCGGCTTAAAACGCTTTACACGCGCAGCAAGTACGCTCCAGTGCAGTGCAGTGAACAACAGCGCAGAGCCTCTAACCTGATGCCACTGAAGCAACTGTTCAGTTTAGAGTCAGCGCGGCGCTACGGTTGGTTCTTGTAAGAAATGACTACGGAACAGAAAAATGAACCCCAGAAAATATTCAAGAAGAGGAGAGGAATATTTGCATCCTGCCCCTTTATTCTATTTGTTCACTCTATTTTTCTTTCTATTTTTCCCCGTCATCCAAACAAGTTGGACGGATGCCTTTGTCGATGGCTGCCTGAACGCGTCGCCTGTCATTTCACGTGACCGTGATACCCATTAACGCGCCACCCATTTTCTCGCGTCGCAAGCTGTCTGTGGCAACGGGCTCCTAGCCTGCCTCTTGGCGTCTTGCTGCCTCCTTCACTTCTTCATCACCCCCCACGATGGCAGAGGTCAAGATCGACAGCGCGCTCTTCCAAGAGCGCATCAATTCCTTTGTCACATCATGGAAAAATGATCTGCGAGCGAGGGATGGTGGGCTTTTCCAGGGCGCCACTTCGCTGGTCGTTCTCATGGGCAAGGTTGAGGATATTCCCGAGTTCCACAAGAACAACGCCGTGCATGTGCGTAATGCCGAGTTCCATGATCGCTGCAGCTTCGTCAATGGCTTTTACTAACAGGATTGATAGTTTTGGCTCCTTGGATACGAATTCCCGACCACCATGATGCTCCTGACGACCGAGACTCTCTACATTGTCACCACCCCCAAGAAAGGTATTTGTTGTCTAGGCAGCAGCGCGCGAGTCGCATCGCTGACATTTTCCAGCCAAACATCTCGAACCCCTCAAAGGCGGCCGTTTCCCGATCGAGGTCCTCTCCAAAGGAAAAGACGCCGATGCTAATGCCAAGATGTGGAAGCTGATTACTGACAAGATACACGACTGTGGAGTAAGAAACCGCATTGTTGTTTGCGAGGAAAAGCTAATCCAGTTGATAGAAGAAAGTCGGCACCATCGCTCGTGACACGTCTAAGGGTCCCTTCATCGACGAATGGAAGAAAGTTTACGCCGACAGCTGCAAAGATCTCGAGGAAGTTGACCTCTCCTTGGCCCTGTCGACATACGCCTTTTCAGTCAAGGATGAGAAAGAGTTGCGCGCCATGCGAACTGCTTCCAAGGCCTGCGTTGCTCTCATGACGCCCTACTTCCTTGACGAGATGTCCAGCATCCTCGATGCCGAGAAGAAGGTCAAACACTCTGCGCTTGCAGACAAGGTTGACAAGAAGCTCGATGACGACAAGTTTTGGAAGAGTGTACAGCTACCCAACAACACGAAGCTGCCTGCAGACCTCGATCCCACGCAGCTTGACTGGATCCTCGGCCCTACCATTCAAAGCGGTGGCAAGTTTGATCTGCGATTTGCGGCAGACTCCAACGATGATAACCTGCATCCCGGCATCATTGTCGCTGCCCTGGGCCTACGATACAAGTCGTACTGCTCTTCCATCGCCCGCACCTATCTCGTCGATCCGAACAAGTCGCAAGAAAATAATTACAAACTCCTGTACCAGGTTCACAATGCTGTTATCCAGGAGCTGCGCGACGGTGTCACCGCCAAGGATGTTTACGCAAAGGCTCTTGCTATCATCAAAAGCAAGAGTCCTGAGATGGAGAAGCACTTCCTCAAAAACGTCGGATACGGCATCGGCCTCGAGAACCGAGATGCGACTCTCCTTCTCAACGCTAAGAACCAGCGAACTCTCAAGGACGGCATGACGTTGATCATCACCACCGGATTCCAGGATATTGAAAACCCGCAACCTCAGGACAAGAGTTCCAAAACATATTCGCTTGTGCTCAGTGACACAGTGCGTGTCAAAAGTGCCGAGCCCATTGTTTTCACTGCAGAAGCCCCTACAAGTGCCGACGCCAACTCTTTCTTCTTCAAGGACGACGAAGAGGAGCAGCCAACGCCGAAGAAGGAGAAGCGCGACTCTCGCGTCGGTGCTGTTGCTACGAAGAACATTACCAGCACGAGACTTCGCTCGGAGCGGTCTACTCAAGTGGATGAGGATGCCGAGGCCAAACGCCGTATCCATCAAAAGGAGCTTGCCGCCAAGAAGCAAAAAGAGGGACTTGCCCGATTCTCAGAGGCCAAGAACGACAATAATGGCACCGAGGTCAAAAAGTTCAAGCGCTTTGATTCGTACAAGAGAGACGACCAATTCCCCCCCCGCGTCAAGAACATGGAAATAGTGGTTGATGCCAAGAATGCCACGGTTGTGCTGCCCCTGCTGGGTCGGCCTGTTCCTTTCCACATCAACACCATCAAAAACGCCAGCAAGAGCGACGAGAATGACTTCTCATTTCTCCGCGTCAATTTCCTTTCTCCTGGACAAGGTGTAGGTCGCAAAGATGACCAGCCATTTGAAGATGCGAATGCCCACTTTGTCCGCAGTTTGACGTTCCGTTCTACGGATGGTGACAGATATAGCGAGATTGCGACCCAAATTTCCAACATGAAGCGTGATGCCGTCAAGAAGGAGCAGGAGAAGAAGGACATGGAGGATGTTGTGGAACAAGACAAGCTGACAGAAATCAGAAATCGCCGACCTGCTGTCCTGGATAATGTCTACATCAGGCCGGCGATGGAGGGCAAGCGCGTACCTGGCAAGGTTGAGATTCACCAAAACGGTATTCGCTATCTCTCGCCGCTCAATGCCCAACACCGCGTCGATATTCTATTTTCCAACGTCAAGCACTTATTCTTCCAGCCATGTCAGCACGAACTCATTGTCATTATTCACATCCACCTCAAGGACCCGATCATTGTTGGCAACAAGAAGAAGACAAAGGATGTCCAGTTCTACCGTGAGGCGACAGATATCCAGTTTGACGAGACTGGCAATAGAAAACGCAAGTATCGCTATGGTGACGAAGACGAGTTTGAGGCTGAGCAGGAGGAGAGACGCCGCCGTGCTGAGCTCGACAGACTTTTCCAGGGCTTCGCGCAAAAGATTGCCGAGGCAGGCCGCAACGAGGGCATCGAAGTCGACATGCCTATCAGAGACCTCGGATTCCACGGCGTGCCCTTCAAGAGCAACGTCTTTATTCAGCCTACCACAGATTGTCTGATTCAAGTGATAGAACCCCCTTTTATGGTCATCACGATTGATGATATCGAGATTGCGCATCTTGAACGTGTGCAGTTCGGTCTCAAAAACTTTGACATGGTTTTTGTGTTCAAGGACTTCACACGAGCGCCCTATGCTGTCAATACAATTCCTGTCGAGTTTCTCGACCAAGTCAAGGACTTCCTTGACTCTTCCGACATTGCGTACAGCGAGGGTCCGCTGAACCTCAACTGGCCGACGATTATGAAGACAGTCACGGCAGACACGCACGCCTTCTTTGCCGATGGTGGTTGGTCCTTCCTGCAGGTCGAATCGGACGATGAGGGCGAGGAGGAGGAAGAGGAGGAGTCGGCCTTTGAGGTGGACGACGACGATCTGGATGCGGCCTCGGAATCGAGCGAAGACGACTCCGAGTACGGTAGCAATGTCAGCGATGACGATGACGGCGACGCCGAGCTCGACAGTGACGACGAAGGCGAGGACTGGGATGAACTGGAGAAGAAGGCCAAGAAGCGCGACAGAGAGAGCGGGCTGGATGACGAGGAACGTGGTAGCAGCAAGAAGCGCAGAAAGTAAAGGGCCACCGGATTGTGAAGTAACATGTACAATGGGTGAAAATGGTTTCTGTTTGCGATGGAAGCGGAAAAGGCAAGTGGGCTAATTCGATTGCTTCTTATCTGTGTTGTTTTTATACTTTTCGATATCGAGTCTTGCGATGGCAGTTTTGGTTGCTTCCTTTAACTCCGCCAACTTGTCTCCTGTCTATTTGTAATCAGGAAAATTCAGTGGAATTGGGCTCGGTTACAGCAGACGTCATACCAACAGTCAAGCTTCATATGAGTAGCAGCAGTATACAGTTTCATACAGTGATATGATATAAACAGGTCGATTGATGTCGAACCAATCAAGGGTAGTTTCTCTAGCAGATCGTGCAAGTACACAAAGACACGCAAACTCCGAACCCTTAAAAAAAAACAAGACAAAAAAGCACTGGTCCCCCAAAAGCTTTGCCTGATTTTGCTTCTCCGTGGTCTTCTCTGCAGCCCAAACGATGATCTCGCCGCCCGTGTTTTACAGCCTATAGATGGACAGCGAACGAGACGAAGCTGTAGGAGCTACGTGGTAGCTCTCGCATTTTTCAGACCACAGCATGTAGCCAACCCCCCGCTGCACAAGAACAAGAAGCCAAGCTATCAATGATGACATGCAGAAAAAAAAACCAAAAGACGCGCGCACGGGGGGCAGTCGTGCATGATCCAACCCGTCGGCTCCCCCTTTTCAGCGTACCAAACAGGGTCCCTGGGACTATGCCTCGGCGGGCCGCGCATCGCGACCCGAGGCGACGGCGGTGGCGTTACCGGCGGCGGCAGAGCTGCTCTTGGCGGCCGGGGCGTTGTTCCAGGAGAGGTAGGTGTGGTCGCCGAGTTTGCGGGGCTTGACGAGGTGGGTGGCGGTGAAGATGGCGCCGAGGAGGATGCAGACGCCGCCGACGACGATGTAGGCGATGCCGAGGAAAGGGTTGCGGCCGCCCATGACGGTGCGGGTGGTGATGAGGACCGACTTGGTGCCGCCAAACTCCTTGACTTTGAAGTCTGCATATGGGTTAGCTTGCTTGCGAGGAGCGGGGGGAGGGGGCAGAGATGAAAACGGGGGGCGGCTGGCTTACAGTCGTTTATGGTAATCTCGTACGTGCCCTTTTGCATGCTGTCGACGTCGTTGCGCTGGTACAGCTTGCTAAAGTTGGGCAGTGCGGCGGTTCGCATCCAGACCTGGAAGGCCTCCCAGGTCTCGAGGTTCGGGGGCCCGTCGGACTCGGTGTACCCGTTTGGATAGCGGACGTGCCAGTTGGGCGGCGGCACGACTTGCGTGTAGTTGTACTTGGTCGGCGAGTACAGGGCCTTGTCGCTGGCCCACGCAATGTTTGTGTCGTTTCTCATGGGATACACGCGGGGCGTTGCGGCGGACGCGCCGGGCGGGTTCATGAGGACCGGGCTGGAGAAGGTATCGTTGAACATGGAGTTGGCAATGAGGCCGCAGGGGAATATGGGCTTGTCGTTGTTTGACTTGAGCGGCGTGCACTTGGAGTTGGCAATGTCGGAGAGAGACCGCGCCTCGCCGTTGAGCTGCTGGGCGTCGAAGGAGTCCACGTAGCGCCGGTGGTTCTGGTAGAAGTTTGTGAGGTGATAATAGAAGAGCACGGGCGGGTTCATGTCGGCCGGGATGCTAAAGCGCAGGTGGCAGACATCGGTGCTGACGCTCAGAGCGGAGGTGAGGTTAACATTTACACCCGTCTCCTTGCGCCACTGCGCCTGCACGTCGGCGACACTGCCGTTCTTAAAGGAGACCTCGACATCCTTGGAGGGCATGGATTCGAACGTCGAACCGGCATCAGCCACGCAGTTTGTGTAGTCGAGGCGGATCTCTGAGACCTAGACGCCACCGTTGGGTTAGCAGTGCAAAACCTCGTGCATTAGATCAAGGGCCCGGCGCATCCGTACTTGGGAGTTGGCATAGAGAAGTAGGCCGCCGATGGGGGCAAAGATGATGCCAATGGCAAAGAAGAGCGGTAGAACCGTCTTTGGTGTCAGGATCGGCCTACGAGGCTCGTGTTAGTGGGAGGTGTTCGCTCGTAGCCGCTGCGCGCTCGATTCGCAGTTCTGCCAGGTCAGACGTTGCCACTTACTGCCATGCCTTTAATCGCTGTTGCCGGAACGCGGTGTCTGTGGTGAAAGAGCTGTCAGCTTCTTGTTTGTTTGGTGGCTCGCACTTCTTCCTCGTATATCGTGTCGGGAGACGGTGAGCGCGTTGGTTCTGAACTGACTGGCTGGGCGGCGGCTCTTCTTCTCCGGGCCTTTCGGGGCGCTGGAGTCGTTGGAGTCGCGGGGGTCGGCCTGGCCGTCGTCCCTAGGAGAGTCGGACATGGTCGAGGAGGGTTCGACGGTTATCTGCGAATATGTCGTCGAATCCCGGGGCGATATGAGTCCAAGAGGTTTTAGGATGATGCAGTTCCGATCATGGGCATTCAAGGCCAGTCGCCCTTTGTCAGGAATTCGTTGTTCCAAGGGGGCTGAGGCTGAGCTGGCGTGGCAGCAGAAGGCGCTAACTTGGTTGGTCGAGAGTGGCCAAACCTGGTTGTGGCGGTGGTGGCGGTGCAGTCTAAATTTTGAACGATTTGCTCTTCACATCTGCATCACCATCTCGACTTTTTTCTACAACGTAAGTTTGGCGTTAATTGTGTCATCAATAGCTACAGAATTACGACTTTGACGCAGAGTTTTTTGAAACATTCCCTCTTTTTTATTGTCTCTGCATTCACCCCGTTATTTATCCCTGCGTACTTGGATCAGACGACCAGCTCAGAACAACGCCTGTGCCAACCAAGCCTGTGCCAACCACACCCTGCCGTCCAGTACATCTACATGGCGCTTAACTGCGGGGTAATCTCCAATCCTCCATATACCTAGGTGACAATTACTGGTTGGAAGGCACTGTGTTTGTAACACGGGTGACACCGGCCGAATCAATAATTGAATCGTGGGTGGTTGAATGAGTATGGCTACTAGTCAAGAACTTGTTTATTGATCGATGCACGCAGAATGTCAATTCAAAAGTCCCCCCACCACCTCTGCCTTATGGTTTCCATCCGAAGTTCAGCAGGCCAAGGGTCAATAAACTTTGATGCCATGTCTTGCCATGCTCCTCTCGTCTTGTTTCCGAGCCAAACAGACGTATACTCCCAGTACCGCGGAAGCCAGCCTGAAAATTCCCAGTCAATTATGGCTGTGATTTTCCCATCTCGGACTATAATGTTGAAGGGGTTCAAGTCGCCGTGGGTGAAAACCGGCGTCTCCCATTCCCGGGTTTGCAGCGCAATCATGTCTTTGATATCGACCCACTCCTCATCGTCGACGTACTTTGGCTTCTGTTCCGGCCCAAGGCCTTCTCTTAACCATTCGTGGAATTCCAGCGTCGAGGAGAACGGGCCAAATCTTGGCTCCTGCCGGTGGATGCGAGAATCATACAGCGAGCCTTGAACACAGCTCTGAATGGCGGCCCCGGGCGCCGGTATTGTACGGAGCTCTTTCAGCATGTCACCAAGTTGCATGAGGATGCGCTCGAGATCGACTTGGGACAAATCGGGCACGGCATCAGCTAATGTTTTCCCACGCACGCGTTCCATTACCATGTACGTATTATGTCGATGCGTAAATACACAATGCACACGAGGGACTGGAATCTTGGTCTGAGAAGCAACAAAGGCCATGGTTGCTGCTTCGGTGGGGTGGACATTGGTGCCTTTCTTGGACAATAATTCTGCTCGAGATAGGGACACAAGGTCCCTCGCGTCTATAGAATCGGGATATAGTCTTGAGCGCAAACAGCGTGAGGTACTTTGGTACGAGGCTGTTTTTCGCTGCTGGGTTGCTAACACGTTGAGAAGCGACTCGGTCTGTAGGCATTGCGTCAACTGGTACTGCGGCTGAGCATGCTGGTGCGGGCAGCGAGTATGGCGATGGGAAATGTGTGAAATGGTGATGGAAACAAAGCCATCGTGGTTGTTGTCGGTGTCAGGGGCATCAGGGGGGATTATTGGGCGTGGCAGTGTGGAGCTTGTTGTCCAGAGCAGAATGAGAGAGCCTCTCGGAGCGCCTCGGAGTATGCGCCTGCTCCCTACATACCTACAATCTACATACCTACATACATGCCTACATATGTAGGTACCCAACAACTCCGCGCATTGACAGCTTGATCGTGCCTTGTCGCTGCCTAATTATTACACAATAAGCAATGCATAGGTATATAAAGATGCTGCAAGACCCCGAACTCCATTGGCAAACCTCGCGTCACCACTCTCCAAGAATGCCGGGCCGCCTTCACACAAGAGCGGGCTGCCCTCAACGTCTCCTCCACCGGCGACTCCTACCATGAACCCGGCAGAGCACTTTCCCACCCCCCGCACGACGATTGGAAGGCTCTGCGATGCCGTCCTCGCCTCGCTCGATGAGGCTGCCATCTGCAAGCTCGCATCCTCGCACAGCGACGCCCTACCTTGTCGAGTCCTCAGCATCGACCGTGGGAGCTACAACGCGTCCCTGTGCATCGACTTCTTTGGCAGGATACCTAGAAGGCTGCTGCGTCTCCCACTACGGCCCGCCGTGCGTGATGGCTGGAGAAAGGTGCAGAGCGAGGCGGCGACGCTCGCGTGAGTTGAGGCTACTTACGGGTTGCGTCTGTTGGTGACCTCTGTCTGATCTGAGCAGGTATTTGCGAAAACACACATCCGTCTCGGTGCCAAGAGTATGGGCGTATGGGCAGCACGCCAGGGTAACCCAGGACCCCTCAACCCCTCAGCCATACTTGCTCTGTGACTATATACCCGGCCAGTGCTTGACGATGGGACGAGTTCGCAACGCCACGTCAAGAGAGCGAATAGAGCTCTTTTCAGATCTCATAAGCATCTATTCTCAGTTTCTCACGCTTCAATTTCCTGTCTCTGGGTCGCTTTTTCCCGACAGCGCCACCGACCAAGATGGTAAGCCTTGTATGGACGGCCTGCTTAGCATGCCAATGAATGAGCTGCTCTTGTCAACAAACAACAGTCACCCAAGACCCGAAATTCTTGGTTCTGCCGCGAGCTATGTGGATTATCATCTCGACATGGTATCCAAATCAGCTCGTCTGCCATTGATTGATGGCACGCTCAGCCGTGTCAGAGAGCAAACCTTTGCGCTTCACCACTTGCGACTGGAAGCACGTCAAGGCTTGAAAAGCCTGCAACCACAAGACACCGAGTCATTTATTCTCACACATCCTGACCTGCACTATGCAAACATCGTGGTCAACAAAGAGCTGAGGATCCAAGGTCTCATTGACTGGGAGTTTACAGGGACAGTGCCGCTGTGCCTGTTCCGGCCGCCGGCGTGGACGACAGGGCATGACGGCCGCGGGCTCCTGCCGCCGCCCAAGGAAATCAGTGCCGACTTTCAAATGGCCCTGCAGCTGAGCGAGCATCATGAGCTCAAGCGTCACTGGAGGCATATCGGCGGGGCGGCCACACTGGCCATGGCCGAGATATTCTGCCACCCCAACAAACTCGAGCGCCTGTTTTACGACTTTGTGTTTCCGAAAATGTTTAGCGACTCGCGAGAAGAGGCGGTGGATCGCTTCTTTGCAGGCAGCGAGAATGCAGCACTCGCGGCAGAAGCGCTCGAGCAACTTGGAGCGTCTGAACGGTACACGGCGCATCTGAAGGAGAATGGACTTTACGATGATGTTGATGCGACAGAAGCGAAATTGGGTGAGAAGAGGGCGAAAATCTTGGACACGTTATTTTCGACATGAATACGGAGTACGCAGCCCGTGTTGCAGTGGTTAAAGTTAACGTCTCGCATTGAAATCCATAACACCGTGTGGGGTGTGTCTGCAGACGAGAGATTTGCTCGACAGTTTCAGCGTTATTTTATAATGTATTACGGAGAGAAAAACAAGTCTTGGCCATGTGAGCTCTCCCTGTGCGGTGCGACTGATGGGGTGTAGCCAGGTTTGCTTGAATCTCAGGGTGGTAAGATATTCGATTAAGCATAAAAATGGCAAGAGATAGATCCGCATGCTCAGGGACCAGTAGCGGCAATGCATAGTAGCCATTTTCTATGTAATGAGAACTTGTGCTCCGCGTTCAGATGGTGGTGTGGTAAGCTCAAAGTGTTTGGGAGACGGTTTGGCACGGTGAGTGACTGTTTTACCTTGGCGCCATACTTGAAACGTGTGGCGGTGATTTCCTTGGAAGAGGAAAAAAAATGTGTTTTTACAAGGAGGGGGGGTTTACAGTGATACGAATATGGGCAGATAGAAAGGTAATATTAGTGATAATAAAGGTACAGAATTTCGGTGCGTCGCGCTGTGGTAGCAGCGCAATTAATCAGTTGGTGGTGGTGACACTGGTGAGGTGCAGCAGCGCATTATAGGCAGTTAGTACCTGAAAAGGCACCTCACCAGGGCGGTTGCGGCGGCGGGAGCTTCCGTCAGCCCTGTGAGGCTAGTGGGCACAGAACAATACTAGGTAAATAGCAGGTAGGAGATGGGATGTGTGTCCTTGATTTTATCTCGTTGGAGGATTTTCTCGTTGGAGGATTTTCTCGTTGGAGGATTTTCTCGTTGGAGGCTATGCTCAGCTGCTTATATTTGGCTGTCTGAGACAAGCTGTACTGTACAGACTGTCTGTACTGGACTGTGCGTGGACGATGATGCACTCGTTGGATACCTGCATGCTCTGTATTTACCTACACACCCATGGCTAGATATATACATGCATGCATGTATTGCGTCAAACCTGTGCAGCTGTTACTCGCAACGTAAGATGCGTAATGCGATGGACTTGCCGAATTCCGGTTTGCCGCCCTGGTTGACGCTGGGCCTTGTCGGGGTTGGTATGGTCGGGTCCTTTTTTTTTTTTGGCGCACAATTCCTCAGGCATCATCCCTGGCCAACCAGCCCAGCTCGACAGGGGCCTCTTGTTCTTTCACAATCCCTGTACAACCCCCATTTCCCATGCCACGACCCCGAGATTGGGCGTTTGCCAGGCTTCATAGTTTGGACAGGGCCGGGATTCCGAAACTAGCGTCACCGTCTCGCTGATGACGTTGAATCATGACCCGCCCGCCACTGGGCATTGTCATGGTTTGCAGGTACTACAGGTATCTTCTACCCCGGGAAATCGGCACTAAAAACACGCTCTACATCCACTACAAGATGTGGCCCGGCCCAATCGATTAGCTACCTACCTACTAGCTACCTACCTAGTTATTTCCCCCTTTCTCAACAAGAGGCGTAGCAGGTTCCTTTTCCTCTTCTTCTAATCCCTATCATCCTTCTCCATTCCACATCCTTCCCCTTTTCTTCTTCTCTTTTCTTCTCTTTTCTTCTTTCCAACATTTGTTTCGCGACCCGTTGTTCCTTCATCTCCTCCCAATAAGCACCCACCCACGCCTTATTAGTACCTGATCAGCTCGACTCAACTCCGCCTGCCTCGTCATCTGCATCCAAGCCAAGCCTCCTCACTGAGCATTTTCTACAAAAGTACCTCTCCGACCGAGATTCGGCACACTCACACCTCGCATAGAAATTGGAGAGGTGTTTTTTTCACTCTCGGCCCACGTCTTTCCGTCCTTCCGTCCATACAGCAACACCACCAGCTCCCCTTGTCCTCCCTTCCTATTCCCTTATTCGTCGTGTCACTCCTTGTCGAAGCGCCTCTGTCGCCACTTCACATGGCACAAAGCCTCCTGTGACTCTGGCTTTTTCTCCCTCGTCTTCCATTGCCATCGACATTTTCCACCAGAACGCCTGCTTCTTTTGACCTCCAGCGTGGGTTTCCTATCCGACCAGGAATCACCCAGCCGTCGTTTGCACTACTGCGCCTCTCGCTCTTAGCCTTGGCATCCAGCGACATCTATTACCGCACGACTTATCATCTACCTTGTTAATCTACCCGCCATCTCAACGCGCGCTCCGGAATACTCCAAACAAACCTGCTGTCTATCTTTCGATAACTCGTCACCCCCAGCTATCCATTCAACGCCGAATTGAATGCGTCCATCATCACGAAACAATGTCGCCCTCCAACTCCATCCGCACCGCTCGCCTACCGCGGGATACGGGCTTCCCTGAGCCGTTCTGCTCCGGTACGATACCCAACTGAAATTCCCCTTGGCCACGGATCCGGAACGACAACCTCGAGCAAAATACACTAACAAGAACCACAGGCCGCAATACGACCCTCCCACACCCCGAAGCCGACCTCTCCCCCAATGCCTGCATCGGCCATGAGGACATCCGCATCGACTTCACCCGCAAGCGTACCGGCCTGTCCTTCCTGCATCGTTCCAAGAAGCACAGGAAAGGCGCGGTGGTCCATGGCGCGCCGATCCATTCGGCCGCCGGCCAGAGCGCCGTGTCCCTCGCCTCTTCCTCCACGTTCGGTGGCGGAAGCGGCGACTCCCGTCCGCAGACGCGGGAGCGGAGCAGCAGCAGCAGCCAACGTCAGCCGCTCTGCCGCCCGCACGACAACTCACAGCCGTCCATCGTGGAGACACCACCGAGCCCGATGGACTCCAAGCACCCGCGGGACAGCTTCGCGACCACCAGGCGGGACGAGGAGGAGACGCCGCCGACGTCGCCGGATGACGCTTCGGTCAAGTCCAAAAGGCGGCTACTCAACAAATTTCGTCTACGGTAGAGGCATTGTCGACGAAACGGTATTGGCAAATGGAAAACATGGGAAAAATGCTTTCTCTTGAGCCGGCTCACGACTTGCTGCTGCATTCCTGTCTTGTATCGAATCATCGCATCATTCTTTTAAAGCGCCGGAGTTGGGCTCAACCGTACATTTCATTTATATTTTTATTTCATCTCCCCTGAGCGGTCCACAGCGTACGCCAAACAGGGCCGTTGTTTTCTTTTTAGCTAGTGTTGATATTCCAAGTCATATGTTATAGACAGTGTGGCATTTAATCTAAAATGCTCTCTTCTTGCCCATCCGCCTTGCCCTCCCGCAACCCTTGTCTAGCTCCCGCGGTAGGTCGTAAACGTAAACGGGCTGAGCAGCAGCGGCACGTGGTAGTGCTGGCCCTGCTGGACGCGAAAGACGACGACGGCCTCGGGGAAGAAGGTGCGGCCCTCGCCAAAGTACGCCTCGGTGGCAAAGATGAGCCGCCACCGCGACGGCTCGCTGCCGGTGGCGGCGAGCGCGTCTGCGAGCGGCGGCGTGGTGGTGGTGGAGTCGGCGGGCTGCCAGCGGGTAACGCGGCCGTCGGCGTCGGTCACGGCGGTGTACCGGTGCGGCGAGGCGGTGGAGGTGGTCTCGGGGCCCTCGAGGCGGACGGCGATGTTGGCGGCGGGGCGGCCGGCGGTGGTGTCGAGGACGTGGCAGGTGATGGGGTCTTTTTGCGTCGCCATGGCTGGGGGGTGGAATGGCGAGGATGAATGAAGTCACAATGAAAAAAACGTGGTGAAGAGAAGAAAATGGGTTGGTTTTGGATTGGAGTTGTTGTTGAAGAATACAAGTCGGAGGGGCAGGAAGTCGGCAAGCCCCTCCCCCCCCGCTTTGGAACGTGCGGCTCGGCGGGTGCCGGCCGGCGGGGAGACGAGATGCTTGGCGTTTGCGTTTTCTGATACTAACTAATAACCAGCCATCACTACGGGCCTGACATTGTTACGATATTGTCTTTTTTTTCCCTTTGCAACCGGAAAAGAACTTGGCTCTTCATATTGTGTATGTTTTTAGCTTTTGTCACCAGCACGCGACACCTCGCGTACTTTTTAGATTCGGATTCTTGCATAACAACGCCATGTCGCGCTCGCTTTCTGGTTAGCCTGTTGCCCGAGTTGGATCATGACTACCATCATAACTTTCCTTCGGCCCTTTCTAGCCCCCGCCGCTGCAGCGTAGTGCCACGTACCATGTACAGTAAAAGTAA
The DNA here is from genome assembly GCA_025583755.1 of Cordyceps tenuipes. Classification (NCBI taxonomy): domain Eukaryota; kingdom Fungi; phylum Ascomycota; class Sordariomycetes; order Hypocreales; family Cordycipitaceae; genus Cordyceps; species Cordyceps tenuipes. Next base: position 41,498 of record JANZYN010000088.1, on the reverse strand, counting down.
TGATACACACACATTTTCGCTAGCGGAGACTTGTTTGTGACATCTGCGTCGCCTCCGAGAAGCTACCGCAAACCAACTACATGCCGCGATGGCTTCAGGCCGCACCAGCCCCTCATTCCCAATTTTCATCGAGCCACGAGATCAAGAGACGAAAACATTGAACTTGTTCAAACACGGTATGGTGGCAGCTCTATATCAAGTCCCTCTCCCCCTTTTCTTCCTTCATCTCCCCAACCTCCCTCCTTTCTCAACACAACCAGCCAGTCTCCCATTGCCTTCTCTTGTCCCTTTCCTTCCTCAGTTTTCCGGTAAAGCAAACAGAATGAAGGTCTCTACTGTCCTCATCGCGGCCTCTGCGGCCTCCCTCTCGATGGCCACGTCCAACTCGACGTCGTCGGTCACCACCAGCTTGTCGGCGTCGGAGGCCCGCCCCAGGCCGTCGACCACCTTCGCAACCAAGACCAAGAAGGCCAAGCCCAGCAAGACAAAGTCGGCGGAGCGCAAGCGCTGGACGCCGATGGTGCAGTTCGCCGAGATCTTCACGGCCGGATGGCCCTGGGCCGGCACGGACATGTGCGACAACTGCTGGGCGCGGGCCGGCATCATCCCACAGCCCAGGTACGAGGACGACTACGTGAAGCGGGCCATTGCCCGGTGCAAGATCTGTGTAAGTCTTGAATCCCCTCTCCTTTTTTTTTTTGTTTTCTCTTGTCTTGAAATGAAAAGAAGAAGAAAAAAAAAGGCTCACAAGCAAAAACAAAACACCGCCAGTGCCCGCCGGAGAAGCTGGGCACCAAGACGTGCGAGCCGAGCCCGTCGCCGTGCATCGCAACGGCCGAGCCGAGGGAGGATGACCTCCAGGAAGGCATCTTCCAAAACACCGAGAAGCCGCTTCCGTGGAACACGTCCACTAAGAGTACCTTCCCGTGGCACTTGGTGACGCCCATCCTCCAGAGCCAGAGCGCCAGCCGGGTGAGTGCGAGTCTCCGGAGCGAGAGCCTCAAGAGCGAGAGCCTCAAGAGCAAGAGCCTCAAGAGCAAGAGCAAGAGCAAGAGCAAGGGTTCCGGCCCAACGAGCAGGAGCACCAGCCTCAAGAGCGCGAGCGCTGGAATTGTCACTGGCTCCGACGCTCCCGCTCAGACTATCCCCCCCAAGATTTAACTTGACTGATGTCTTCTTTCCTTGCTCCTCGTGTAGCTTCAATCAGATAGATACCCCCTCCTTCTTTCAGTAGTCTAGCCTATTCTTCCTACCCTAGAGGTAGTTGTCGCTCGTTTTAACATGATTTCCTTTGTCGATTACCTTGTTTTTGTGGTGAAATCTTATGACCCCGTTTCGTTCTTCTCCTTACGAATTAATCGTTATTATTGTCTTGTGTAAACCTTAAGACTACGTCTATTCGGTTGTAGGTTGTATGTGTTGTGGTCGCCCGCCACATTTGGAGGGGCAAATGTGGCGCAGAAGCGACAGGCACCAGCCGCCACCTAAGATTTAGCGATGCTTTGTAGGAAATCTGGCTCCTCAAAACAACGTCACCGCACTCGGCCCTCCGCCTCGCCATTCACCATCATAACCGATATCCTCCGCGACCATCTTGCCTCATACTTACCTTGCTCTCTTTCCCTTCCCCATTCATTGAGACCCATCTTCCCTCTACGATACCGCCCATCGCCTCCTTTCTTCTTGTGCCCTCCGTTCGCAACCCCGCGTCGCCCCCCCCCCCTCAACATGACTTCCACCGCCATCATCTCCGCCGACGACGACGCTCTTGAGCCGTCGCTGCAGTCGCTGCTCGACCAGCGCTCTCTCCGCTGGATCTTCGTCGGCGGCAAGGGCGGCGTCGGCAAGACGACCACCTCGTGCTCCCTCGCCATCCAGCTCGCCCGCGTCCGCCGCTCCGTCCTCCTCATCTCGACCGACCCCGCCCACAACCTCTCAGACGCCTTCTCCCAAAAGTTTGGCAAGGAGGCCCGCCTCGTCAATGGCTTCGACAACCTTAGCGCCATGGAGATTGACCCCAACGGCAGCATGCAGGACATGCTCGCCGGCCAGGCCGACCAGGACGACGCCGGCTCCGGCATGGGTGGCATGATGCAGGACCTCGCTTTTTCCGTAAGCCTGTCCCCTTCTCTCTCTCTCACACACACACCCTCTGTCGTCTGCTTCATCTACTGACAACCCCAGATCCCCGGCATCGACGAGGCCATGTCCTTCGCCGAGGTCCTCAAGCAGGTCAAGTCCCTCTCCTACGAGACCATCGTCTTCGACACCGCCCCGACCGGCCACACCCTGCGCTTCCTGCAGTTCCCCACCGTCCTCGAAAAGGCCCTCGCCAAGCTCGCCCAGCTCTCCGCCCAGTACGGCCCGCTCCTCACCGGCTTCCTCGGCCCCAACGCGCAGCTCCCCAACGGCCAGTCCCTCGCCGACATGACGGAGAAGCTCGAGTCCCTCCGCGCCACCATCGCCGAGGTCAACGCCCAGTTCAAGGACGCCGACCTCACCACGTTCGTCTGCGTCTGCATCGCCGAGTTCCTCAGCCTCTACGAGACGGAGCGCATGATCCAGGAGCTCACCGGCTACGGCATCGACACCCGCTCCATCGTCGTCAACCAGCTGCTCTTCCCCAAGCCCGGCTCCGACTGCGACCAGTGCACCGCCCGCCGCAAGATGCAGGCCAAGTACCTCGACCAGTACCAGGAGCTCTACGCAGAGGACTTCAACGTCGTCAAGATGCCCCTGCTCGTCGACGAGGTCCGCGGCAAGGAGCGTCTGGAGAAGTTTAGTGAGATGCTCATACAACCTTACGTGCCTCCGCAGTGAAGTAAAGCTTGCGCTGCTGCACATGAAGATATGACGTCGATTTGACATGAAGAAATTTAGAAAAGAATAACTAAATAAATGGGTTATTCATGTACGCGAGGAGTTGGCATTACGTGGGTAGGCGGGTAGAGTGGTGTTGACATTACATGGAGAGCAGGGTTGGTAAAAGGCAGCACAGCCTGACATTCACGCAGCATGAGGTAGAGTTTTAATAGAACGAGTTTTTTTAATTACATACACAGAGTAACCTAAGCGCAAATGCTGTTGCAGATAGTGCGTCCTTTCCTCAATCCAGTTATATTCCTAATCCCTAATGACAGTAGCACTTCCGGCCCCAAGAGTCTTGTGCACCTCTCAAGCCGTTCATCCATGAACCGTGCAACCGTGCGTGCTTGCGTTGATACAGACCGGAGGCGAGCATTTGCTCGCTCCTCCTCCTCCTCCCCCTGCCCAGCCCATCCAAAACTTGCCCAGAAAACAAAAAATAAAGAAAACACCTTGCGCCTGCATGTGTGTGCGTGTATATATGCGTGTGGGTTTGCGCCCAAGACAAAAATAATAACCAAAACCACCACCACAACAACAACAACAAAAACGCCGTTATTTCAACAGACTCCAAATCACCGCCGCTCCTCTAGAGCTCCCTGTAATCGCTTGGGCGTATGCGACGCATCTTGTTCTGCTGTCGGTGCGGGTTGACAGGCTTACGCATATACGCGTCCTCGTCGCCTCCTCCGTTCCCTCCTTGCTGATGGAGGCCGTTGCCGCCGTTCTGGAAGCCTCCATTCATACCATTCATGGGACCCATGTTGCCGCCCATGCCCATGTTTCCCATCCCGTTCATGTTCATTCCTCCCCAGCCGCCGTCGCCGAAACCATTGTTCATGCCGTTGAACCCGGACATGCCCATCATGTTTGGCATGCCCATCATCGGCATCCCCATGTTGGGCATCCCCATGCCCATGTTCATCATGTTCATGTTGGGCATACCCATCATGTTTGGCATCATTCCCATGTTGTTGAACATCATGTTCATATCCATGCCATTCATGCCGTTCATGCCGTTCATACCGTTCATGCCATTCATACCGTTCATACCACCATTCATGTAGTTCATGTTTTGTTGGTTTTGCATGGCGCGAGGGCCTTTGGGGATTTTCGGGTTTTCCAGCAGCTCCTCCGCAGGCCGCTTCGTTGAGGGAGCAACCTCTTTCGTGTCAGTGGCCTCTGGGGACTTTTCGGGGTCTGCGGCTTTCTTTGGTGACATTGTCTTTTCCGTTGAATGCGACTCTTCATTGGCTTCCGAGGTTTCAGCGCCTTCCGACTTGGACTTCTGCGGAGCCTCAGCCTCGGCAGATGTCACGTTTACTTCAGCATTGGAGGAAGTGCTCTCCGACTCCTTCTCTTCTGTCTTGGTCTCCTCCTTGGGTGAGTCGGTAGCTGCTGGGTTGGCTTTAGCAGCTTCCTTCTCCTTTAAATATTCCTGGATCTGCTTGGACGCTTCTTCATCCGGTTGCAAATCATCCAAGAGAACGCCTTCTGTCTGGCAACTAGGGCAGACGAAGTCACTGTCCATAAGAGCATTGCTGATGCAGTCGTTACAGAACGTCTTTTGGCAACAAGGCGTCTTCGTTGGATCTATGAACATCCTCTTATCAATAGAGCACTCCAATCCACGGTCCTGAATCTCCTTGTTGGCCGATTCATTCTCCTTTGATGCCGAAGCCGACTTGGCAGCCTTGGCTTGATACTTTTCCCACGCTGCCTTATCGGGCTCTGCGATGACAAAGTCGCCCTCGGCGTTCACCATGATACCAGAGGGCCTCTTGGACTCGTCGCCCTCTGACTGGGCCAGAATGTCAGATTTATCCACCTTTTGCAAAAATGAACGCGGGATCCCCGTTGTACGCTTAACGCGTGGTCTATTGTCAAAGTCGGGATCGTCATTTGTGGGACAGCTTTGAATCCAATGGCCCTTGTTACCACACCGATAACAAATGTATCCGTTGGGTGGCTCGTGATCCGGAACGTTAACCGGTCGCTTGGCACCGGGCTTGAAGACAGGTGCTTGGCTGTTGATTGTTAGCATTTGTCATTGCGTATCGTATTAGACTCAACGTACTGAGAAAGCTCCTCCTGCTGAGCGGACCACTGCTCCGTCTGGGCAGCAAACATGGCAGCCATCTTCTCTTCCTCAGTCATGGCATTGTTCATCTGATTGATGGCAACCCCCGACGTTTTGGACGCTGGGACCTTGGCGGTCTGTTCCTTTCGCCCAGCATTCTTGGCCGCGACAGGCATTTTGCCCGTGACATATCGGGCCGCTCTGCCTGCGCCCGGCTTAACCGCAGGTTGACGTCGGGCAATAACCGTGGTTGATCGAGGAATAATAGTTGTATCATCGTCATAGACTGTGGTAGGTTAGTTATCTATCCGCTCGCAATGCAAGAACCGCAAGACTTACCTTCACTGTTATCGTCGGTGTAAATCAAGAGGTCGAAATCCGTTCCATCTCCCAAGCCGCTCTTGATGATGATTTCGCGCTTGAGTTCGAACACCGAGATGCCGGTGCCATCAAACTCTACTCTCGTAGGTTCCTTCTGCGACTTGAACTTGAAGAACACCGAGGAGGCCATTTTCAAATGTTGACAGAAATAGTTGATTCTCGATAGTCAAGTTACCCTTGGAGGCGAAGCCGGCTTGCTCACTTCAGAAGTGACAGTTGATCGATTGTTCGCACCGGATCAGCTTGTTCGTTGCAAGGATTCGTTTTCTTCTTGATTGTTCCTTTCTTGCACTCAGTCGCCTTTTCAGGTCAAATGGAAATAATAAATTGATTGTACTTGAAAAAAGAGCAATGAAAATGGAAATGCAAAGGGAAATGGGCACGATGACGAGTACACGTGGCCGAGGCCAAGAGGAAAACAAACAGCCCCGATTCCTCCTCACTATCACGCAACCACGAAACCTCTGGTAGCAGCGAAGTAAATTTTGTTAGCTAATTCCCAGTATCTATCAAATCGTGCACCGATGCAAGGGGACGGGTTGGCTGGAGAGACACGGAAAATCTGGTGTCGCTTCGGTAGGCCACGAGTGCGCGGAGGGCAGGAGCCACGCGCGGGCGTCGAAAAAGCTACGAGAAAGCCTCCGCAAAAAAAAAGAGACGAATAAGGGCGATCAGATGTGCCGTGGCCGATAACTGCGCAGTTTGGTTGATGAAAGGAAATGAGGAGATGATGCAGGAGGGCGAAAGGAGGAGGCGCGAGAAGCGGGCGCAGTATGCAAATTAGCGTGGGGCGGAGCCAGTGGCGTTCATTCAGCGCGACTCTGGCTCGGGAAATACTTATTCCGGAGTTCAGTTTGAGGAAGGAACTTTTGAACCGTTATTAGGTAATCAGGTCCTCCTGAAGCATAATAGTTACAGTTACAGTTCGCTAGTAAAACGCTGACGCCATACGACAAGGTCCACAATGCAAAAGGCATTTCCCAGTGGCAGCAACTTTACTTGACATTTATTATCCAGCACACTTCTATGAAATATTCTGTGGGACGCTATACCTACTTCGTCTCACCTTCTCATCTTCACCCGCTCTATCACTCTCGTTGTCACCACCTCATCTACCGATACATGAATCATAGCAACTGTCTCAACAGGGCGTCACAAGACGGACAAAAATAAAAGAAGCAAGAGAGAAAAAAATAACAAGCATAAATATAAATGGAATTAAAAATAAGAATAAAATCTTACAAATCTCAAACTTGGTTGTAAAATGCGTTTGACTGACCTCTGACTATTGTTTCCAGCCGAGCCTGTTGGAATCCGGCCCCGGGCTAGATAAACACCGTCTAACTCCGTTTCGCCCAATTACCAATCCGCATCGGACACCGGAGATTTACCACCGGAATTTCAGTGAACGGAAATACATATGATATAATACATACGTAGAATGCTGAGTGTTTGTAAATTTTAAGATCGCCCTAATCACCAAGGTCCGCTAGAATGCACCAGGAACGGCTGAGCCGTAGCTGACTTGCGCTACAACTTCACCAAAGCCTTCGTGTGCACCATTGGCAGCATATTATTCATAATTTTCCTCGAAAAAGGCATGCCATGTCCCATCCGGCTTATTTTGATATATGTGGTTTATTTCGCAAGCTAATAATACCTCCTAAGCAGCACAGCCAATTTCAACCTCACTTCCCGGCTACACCAAGACTCAACTCAACAGCCGGAACAGCAGCGCGGCCCACCGGCATTAATAAAAAAATCATGAATTGGCCTGGCCCCTGCCATGCAAGGCCGTATGGACTAGCCTGTGTGAGCTGCTTCAAAGCAAAAAGCAAATGTGTTGCCGTGGCTGCCGAGAGCACCGCCAACGAGTGCCGGAGATGTCATCGGCTCAGCAAGCGCTGTCAGCCGAGGGACTCGATGCGGCGGCAGCGTGGCGTCCCGCGTAAGAGAGAATCTTCATCGTCACGGATCGAGAGGCTTGAGAGTATGGTGGAAGGTCTCTTGGAGCAGTTGCATGCAGGTAGAGCAAGAAGCTGGGCTGTCACAGTCGGCGAGTTGACGGCAGATGAGAACGTTTTGCCAAGTATTGAGATGGATGGCGATGCCGACGCCCGGGAAGATTTGGAAATCATCGAAACAGACGCAACGATCGAGAATGGCCCTCAAGATGACGAGCCTTTGTACAAGTTCCGGTCGCGGATGCCGCCAAGTCACTCACCCTTTCAAGCATCTACCCTCAACGATCACGAAACAGACACTAGAAAATAAAAGTTGATGCTATTGGTAACTTAAATCTTGAACGTGAACGGCAAATTGCGTGTTATTCTCATACTCCCCGACATTGATGCATGGCTTCCGTATGATACTCAATCACGTTGCATTTCCGTTTCGGCATTCTTAACCATCTCCGAATGCGAGCTTTCCTGGTGCGATATATCAAGCATAATGATAGTGGTCAGCAGCGTCCTTTCGATCAGCCTGAGCCTGCGGAGTACACCCCGGCAGCTCTGCAGTGAACTGGGGGCTGGCCTTGAGTTGATCGCCTGCAGGGAGCTCCGTAGGCAGAACAGCAGAATCTGGCCTCAACACCATCTCCGGTTGCGCTCCGCCCGAGCCACCATCCTTGCCGGATTCGCCGTGGTTGCTGTTGTTGCGTTTTGCCCGTCGGCGATAGCGAAGGATAAAGAAGACTGCAATGAAGATCGCGATGGCTGCCACAGATACTGAGACGGCAATGGCTACTGTCTGTGTGGCAGAAGGGCCCGAAGACTTGCCCCCGGAAGACTTGCCCCCAGATTCTGGTGTCGGATTCTGGGTCGTTGTCGGCGTCGGCGTCGGCGTCGTCGCCGCCAGCGTTGCTCTTGTCGATCCAAACACCGACGTCGTACTTGGGGCGGCGTTCAACAACTTCACCGCATACAGTACATATATTGTGTCGGGATCGGACGTGGCGTGGAGATGGCTCATGCTCGCCGTCATCTCCGTGTTAGGCCAGGTGAGGATCGGCAGTCCATCCGGCGGGTTTGTCGAAGTGCAGGCGTACTTGTCGTCGCCATCCAAGCAGGACCAACCGCTAGACCGGTCAGAGGTGATTTTAAAATCAAGAACTTTGTAGACATGGTGCAATTAACATACCCCATACAGTAACCAGTGACCGTCTCATCAGGACCCAGAAGTGACCAGGGAGTCCAAGGACCTGTGTTCGATCCCGACGTCGTCGGTACCCTCGCACCAGGACCTACATACGTACACATGGGAACATAGATATCCGAGGTATTGACGGTGCCATGGAAGACGGGATTGGCGCCATTGAGCATGGCACGGTTGTACGCGGTCGGAACACAGCTTGCCGTGGTTCCGTATTCGTTCCAGACGTCAAGCTGAAGATGTACGGTGGTAATGGTGTGCTGAGGACGGTCGCTTTCGGTCGTAACTGTACTATTGAGCACAAACCCGACGTTGCATCCGGCAGCACGTTTAGCAGGCAAATTCACCGGCATGGTACCGGCATCGCTGGTCACCGTGGAAAGAGCGGTAGGGCCATACGCTGCTTGGGTAGACATGTCGTAAGAAGTTGTGAGGGGGTTTTGAGGAGTTGTGAGGGAGTTGTGAGGAGTTTTGAGGAGTCGTGAGGAGTCGTGAGGAGTCGTAAGGAGTCGTTCTCTGAGATGCTTTTGGTGATTTTCGGGGGATACGGGATACAATGAGGTTGCACTGATTTCCAAGAAGTGGAAAAGGAAGAAGCTCGACAGCAGAATGTAAGATTTTTCTTCCTCCTGGTGGTTAGAGAGTTCAGCCACTTCCCAAAATAGATGCGCCTCGCGGGTAGGTGCATGCGCAAGTCTCGCAAGACCGCTCTTCTGAGTACAAAGGCTGGTACTTCTGGTTACACAAACTTCCTTTCTGGCCACCGACGTGTGAAAAGCGGCGCTCAAGACTTAATAAGCCCTTGGTATGAGTGGCGTAAGGTCATGGGCTGGGATAGGCTCAGGTCTGGGCATTCGCGCAACCGGAAGAGACATGGCTGGAAACACTATATTTGGGTGGTTGTCACCAGTTGAGCTCAGATCGTGAGGGTCTCAAGTCTCATCCTGCCGGTTTGAAGGGTCCAAACCCACAGAGAATCGACGAGAAGAATATCGACAAAACTAAAGACCAAGCTTCCCCCAAACACAAATGAATGATATGTCCAGGCTCTTGCTGCATCCAGGTTGGCCGTTTGACATACAATGGCCCAAGGCAGCACATACAATAGATTGCTCACCAGACTCTGCCACAGATACCAGCGTGGTCTTGTTGCAAGTAATACGGTGGCCAACTGAGTTGACATGGCATAGAGTACATAACACCAGTCTATGCTACGCCACATCATGGCCGTGACGTCGGCAACGTCATCTGAGCCAGATAGATAACGAGCAAAGGGTCGTGCGCCGAGAAAGGATAGGAACAGGCACACGGGGACCTCAAAAACTAGGGCCAATAGGAAAGAGGTGGCGGCTGGTCGCATTATAGACAGAATCGTACTGAGCCCAGCAACAGGCCGCAAAGTTGACGTCCCAATATTGCTTCGGAAGGCTCCCCATAAATGACCGGTGAATGTGAGCGACGTTTGCTCCAGGGCTTGGACAGGGACCATAATCAAGCCCCAGCGAATCGTGTTGAAGACTCCCCAGGCAGTTGCGTACGTGGAGCCCATGGAAACAATATTGGCGACGAGCCAGAGGTACAGGACATTTCTAATCGCGGACTCGACAAAGGTAAAGAGGCCAGGGCGGGTGAGTACAAGCAAGAGGCCGAGGTTGGGACGGACAGACTCAAGGCTATGGCTATGGAGCCTGTGAAGGGTGAAATAGTTGCGCGAGAGAAAGTACACGATGCCGACCGAGGCGGACACGAGGTTACAAGCAAGTAGGATGGCGGCCTGATGGAGCACCGAGGGCGTGTGGCTGCCGACATGAAACGGCGAGACGATCAGGAGATCTAGTATAATGTTGACGGCAAACTTGGCGCTGCTGATGACGAAGGGAACGTCGGGCCGGTCCAGCGCCCTGGTGGCGGCGGACACGGCCGCCTCGACGGTGCTGCTCAAGGCCGTGAAGGCGGTGGTTTGCACGTACATGACGCTCACATGGCGCGTCTGTCCCGGCACAAAGGACGCGGCAAAGGTGGCGGCGCCGGCAGCGAAGGCGACGCTTAGGACGAGACCGAGTAGGGCCTGCGTGAGAACCAGGGTGTGGGCGAGGGCGAGGCGGCGGGCGAGGCTGCGCGAGGCGGCATCGCCAATGACGACCCAGGCGGCGCGGGGCAGGCCCTCGTTGATGACTTCGACGACGACACCCATGTACGTGTAGGCGTCGGTGGTGGCGACGAGGGAGGCATCGATGCGGGCCACCCACAGCTTGGAGAGCGTGCTGTAGAGGGCGGGGAGGATGAAGGAGGCTAGATTGAAGAGCAGGGCCCGTGTGTAGGACGGGCTGCGGCTTGTGGCCGCGGGGACGGCCCGGATAGAGGCTATCACATCGTCATCGTGGGCTGGGACAATGGCCGTTGAGGAGGTCGGACTTGGGCTTGGGTCTGGTTTGCTAACCCTGGTGATGGTGGTGCTGTTTGAAGGCATTTGCGGAGCTGATTGGAGCTCGGAGTACGGAGTAGTTGTTGTTTGTCATGAGCGGGGGCATGGAGACAAACCGGGGTTGAAGAGGACCTGAGGCTATCAGGCTGCACTTAATAAAAGAGCACTATTATTCATTATGCATTATTATGTATGCATGCACTCCGTATAAAAAAGGACGTTCTAATAATAACTGACTAGCTTGTAAATACAAGGTAGTCATCATTTTTATTGTCCGCCGTTTGTTGGACGTTGTTAATAAGCCGCTAAATACCGGTCTGTGCCGCCGCCAAATTGAACAAGTTACTGGTGGATTCAACTATATGCACTAGAAATCAGACGACTCTGAAGCTTGCTCGAATCTCGATTGAGTGACTTTTGCATTGATATTAAGTCGCCGTCTTGCTGCCTGCTTCTCCTATCGCCCACCCGCAAGCCATTCAAGAATCCACCAACGTAACCGTCCAGGGTAGCCCCAACTCTCCGGTATCTTGAGATTCGGCGTGGATGCGTCGTGCGCGATTAGTGTTTAGCTTTCAGCATCCGAGCCATACAAGACTGTATCATCCTGTAATTCTGGATGATATTGCTTCGGAAGGCTGGCCTTGACATGGCAGTCTTTACTGAAAATGTGGGTGTGGGTGCTGTAGTTACGGCGGTTGATAGGCCTATGCCCCGTTATGCCCCCCATATTTTCCGTCACTTGTATTATTCGTTACCTTGCAATATTCCATTTATTAGCTAAGTAGTGATAAAGTAAGCCGTTTTGTAACGTGCCTCGTTCGTCGACCGCCGTACCAACAGCGAAAAAGAGGGAGGGCAACATGCCCCGCACTCAACTTGCCCGTCTTGCCTTCCACTGCTGTCGTCAACAGTCTTCTCTTTCTCGTCATTCTCCTCCTCCTCTTCCTCCTCTTCTTCCCCGCTCTTCCACCTCCATCACCACATTATCAACCAGCATCGCTCGTCCGCTGCCCGCCGCCGCATCATCCAAAGTCTTCTCCACGTCGTCTCACCTCGCGACCTCCCACCGATCCTACCTTACAGACGCCATTCGCGCACACCAGGCTCTCAAAATGGCCCCAAGCCTCGACGGCTACTTCAAGCAGGTCGACGGCCTCGCCGACGCCTTCATTGAGCGTCTGCGCAAGGCTGTCGCCATCCCCTCCATCTCCGCCGAGGATGCCCGCCGACCCGATGTCGTTCGCATGGGCCACTTCCTCGCCGGCGAGCTCAAGGCCCTCGGCGCAGAGGTCGAGCTGCGCCCGCTCGGCAAGCAGCCGCACAAGGAGCACCTCGAGCTGCCCCCCGTCGTCGTCGCCCGCTACGGCCGCGACGCCTCCAAGCGCACCATCCTCGTCTACGGCCACTACGACGTCCAGCCCGCCGACCGCAGCGACGGTTGGGCCACAGAGCCCTTTGAGCTGACCGTCGACGCCGAAGGCCGCATGTTCGGCCGCGGCTCGACCGACGACAAGGGCCCTGTCCTCGGCTGGCTCAATGCCATCGAGGCCCACCAAAAGGCCGGCATCGACTTCCCCGTCAACCTCCTCATGTGCTTCGAGGGCATGGAGGAGTACGGCTCCGAGGGTTTAGATGACTTCATCCGTGCCGAGGCCGACAAGTACTTTGCCGACACGGACGCCGTCTGCATCTCCGATAACTACTGGCTCGGCACTGAGAAGCCCTGTCTCACCTACGGCCTCCGTGGCTGCAACTACTATTCCCTCGAGGTCTCCGGCCCCGCCGCTGACCTCCACAGCGGCGTTTTCGGTGGTCAGGCCCACGAGCCCATGACCGACGTCGCCCAGCTCTTCAGCCGCCTCGTCGACAGCAAGGGCAACATCCTCATACCCGGCATCTCCGAGCAGGTCGCCCCCGTCACCGCCGACGAGGCCTCCCTCTACGACTCCATCGCCTTCACCATGGCCAACCTGCACGAGTCCCTCGGCAGCACCACCACCATCCACGACACCGAGAAGCCCACCCTCATGGCCCGCTGGCGCTACCCCTCCCTCTCCCTCCACGGCATTGAGGGCGCCTTCGCCTCTCCCGGTGCCAAGACCGTCATCCCCGCCAAGGTCATTGGCAAGTTCTCTATCCGCACCGTCCCCGACATGGATATTGACAAGACCAACGCTGCCGTCTTCAAGTACGTCAAGGACGAGTTCGCCAAGCTCGGCAGCAAGAACACCCTCAAGATCGAGTGCATGCATGCCGGCAAGTGGTGGGTCGCCTCGCCCAAGCACTGGAACTTCTCTGCCGCCGCCAAGGCCGTCGAGCGCGTCTGGGGCGTCCAGCCCGACTTCACCCGCGAGGGCGGCAGCATTCCCGTCACGCTGACCTTTGAGGAGGCCACCGGCAAGAACGTTCTCCTGCTGCCCATGGGCAGTTCCACCGACGGCGCCCACTCCATCAATGAGAAGCTTGACAAGCGCAACTACATTGAGGGCATCAAGCTACTCGGCGCATATCTGCACTACGTTGCCGAGGAGCCCCAGAACTAAAACCAAAAGTAGTAAAACAGAAAAAATTAAAGAAGAATCATTTTATATGCTTGCAAGTAATTGAGTTTTTTTTTAAAAAGTTATGTGATGCTAATAAGTAATTTGAATAACACCAAGGTATCCATTCATTCGATTGGCATAACGACGGACCATCCAGAGTACTTCAAGCAGCAGCATCCATGCTGACCACCACCCAAGACTCCAGCGGGACATGCTCCAAGTCTTGAGCCACTCGCAGGGTCGTCGAGCTGCGCGTCGAGCTGGTCTCGCTCCCGGGCGCCAGGACGTACTGCACCGCGCTCTCCTCCTCGACGTCGCCGGGGCGCACGTGGACAAAGTTCGGCCCGGCCCGGCTGAGCCTCCGCATCGTGGCCGTGCGCATCTTGTACGGCGGCTCATCGGTCGTGATGCTGTCCAGCGTGAGCTGGTCGGCGCCGTCGTCGCCGGCGGCCCGGTACAGCAGGTCGTGCTCCGGGGGGCTCGGTGCGGCGGCCGCCTCATCATTATCATCGCCGGGCATGCCCAGCGCGCTCCGCGCACGCGCCACGTCGTCGTCCTGGTCTGCTGGTGTGTAGTGGTCGCGCTTGTAGGTGCGGCGCCCGCCGGGTGTGTTGGTGGCTGCTGGTGGTCGCGACGTAGGCGAGGACTGCGTCTCGGGGTGGTGGGAGCGGGCGGTCGAGTGCCGGCGGGACTGCCGGGTGTGAGGGAGGTGGCGGTTCGAGGTGGTGGAGGGGGGGAGGGAGTTTTCCATGGTGGTGGAAGGGTGGGAGAGGTTGGCGGAGGGTGACTTTGAGGGCGGTTGACTGAAGACGGTGTTGTTGGTTGTGGTTGGGAAGACGAGGAGGCAAAGGCGTAGTGGAGGATGGTTGAGAGAAGGGGAGCTGAGAATGGGAAGGAGAGGGGTTTTTATATAAGTTCTATTAGTATAGATAATTTTCTTTTCATTCATTTGCCACCTCCTTAAAGTAGGAGGCCTTGTGTTGCTTTCAGCATCAACATCTGGATGGTGATGGCACAAGGGAGGTTTAGTGACGCAATGGGTGAAGTCGCACCTGGGCACCATTTCATTTGGTAGCCTAACATGACAGTCTTACTGAAACTCAAAGGAGATTGGATTAAACAAAGACAGTGAATGCACAGGGGGCTGAGGGCAGCCAGTTTTCCCTCGTATCCGGGAGGTATGACAACTTGGTCTACCCATCTTCTTAGCAGTTATGAAGTGACACTGCTATTCTTGACAACTCTGGAATAATAGAGTCGTTTCTATTGAGTTGAAAGAATACTTAGATAGTTCCATTTAGGCCGAGATGTTAGTTGCGGACGCACTCCGTCAACCTTTATCCATTGTCCAACCGCCGTATCCTCTGTCCCACGCAACTCGTCTCTTGGCATGCTAGCGTCAGCGCCTTTGTTCTCCGACGTCACTAAGAATCTCCGTGCAACCCAGAACCACCCTCTGCACGCCCTTCCTGTCAAAGATGCTACTTTAGGGGGTGAAGTCAATAAAGGTATTGAAAATGTATACTAATAAATGCGTGACACGATTCTGCTAGCAAAAGGATTTGCCTGCCCTGATTATGTCAAACGCGGGGAAGCGGGAAGCGGGCGCGGCTTGACAACAACCACAAGTACTCTTGTATTCTATTTGCTTCATCATCTCTTGTTCTGAGAATCCCTTGTGCCTCGTGGCTCACGAGCAAGAATGCGGCAGGATCTGCATCCCATTTTTTAGCTAGCTGTCTCGGCTGGAGTGGCTGTACTGGTAGCTCTTGATAAGTGACAGCGCGATGCTAATTTTGGACACTAATAAATCACCAGATTGATAGGATTCGCAACAAGTCACTCCATTTTTAGAAATCCAACACCTTGTAATCGACCAGGTTGCACTGTCAGGGCGGTGCAAGCAAGATGGCATGGATGGCCTGTTGGATGATACATCCCGATTGTCTTCCATGACGGCATGATCTTCATCCTCCCCGCATGCAAAGCTGTTGATCAAGACTCGGTCGCAGCAACTCATTGGCTACGAGATCAGGGCTGATTTAAACGACGGCCCTCCATCTTTTTCAGCGTAGTGCCAACCCCGTGCGGAGGTTCGCATCGTCCGGCCGGCTACCTAGGGAAAGTACAATAATAAAGGCTGAGAAGTCTCGGGAGGAGTTGAGAAGCTGCAATTTAATTCCGTGTCTACACATCCGCGACGGAACATGTCCGGGACGGAAACCATCTGAGGGTGGCTCGCTCTGTACAAGTCCAGGCAGACAGGTGAGATGTGCAAGTCAGACTGGCGGTAGGCAAAATCGATGTTCTAGTGGCCGAAAACTCGCAAAATGACCCGCCAGCCTCGACAACAACTTGATTTCAGCTGAGTGTACTGGTGTGTCGAATTTGAGTTGAAAAGTAGCGTCTGACAGGCCCCTGGCGATTCGTTGGAGAGCGGGACAGCTTAAAACTGGACGAAGCCACATCACATGCGGGATGGCTTCCGCCCGCCCTGTACGCACTTTCACAGCTGGCTGATGTCGTAGTGCGGGGGAGATGCTCATAATGCCGGTTGGAGCCTTGGTTCCCTACCCGTACAGCCACGTCGAGTCCAGCATTGCTGATCTTTAAGCCCAGGGGGTGGATGAAAAGGGGCGAATCCTAGACAACGCAGGAATTAGCCTTTTGTAGCTGTGCTGGTGCAGACGTGCAATGCGGGCGACCGCGCTGCCAGAGCGTATTGTAGGTGTGTAGTATTATGTCCGTGTCTTGGTTGCGCAAGGCACGGAAGCTAGAAAAAGAGCCGATGCAAATATGGTGTGGCTAGCGCTCGAAACGTTCGCAGTGACGTTGGGCCTGGACCTGACCTGACTGAGATGGACTTGGGGAAGTCTTGGACTGGCTGCGGACCAACGGAGGGTTTCCCTTTGAGGCTACCAGGGCCAGGGTACAGATTTGGGGCAAAACGCCGAGCTGGGCTCAGTGAGCTCCGAGGGCCGGCAAAATTCTGAGACGTAGTGGTACTGATACTCAGCTCGAGATATCGTCAGGGTAGCGAATAAATGGCATGTTGTTGCGGCGAGCGGTGTAGAGAAGAGAAAGAAGAAAAGAAAGCAAGACAAAACAGGTGACCGATGAGTCGAGAACGACGACGCAGAAATACCCGCTCGCCAGCTGGCGAGCCAATTTGTCGCCTGCAGCCCGTTTGAAGCCGTTTGCGAGCCGTTGCTACCTACTAGGTATTGTGCAGCTCCTCCTGGAAGTTTAGTGGATAGAGCCTAGAGATGCCCTGAAGCAACTGGCCACCGCCAGGACTTGGCGTGTCGGCTCCGCTCGGGTAGAGCGGCAGCCATCTCCCTTTCCCTTCCCACCTTTGACTTTATTATTAGCAGCCTGGGCTTTAGCTGTTATTAGCAGCCTCGCCTGGTTGTTAGCCTGGTCGGTGACCTGGCTATACCTAACCAGCTACGCTCCAACCCATAGAGTTTCCCTCATGAATAAAGACCCCGCGACCCTCCTCCTCCCTTCTGCAATCACCCGTCTTCATTCTCATTCCAACTTTTCCTCTAAAAATCTCGTCAATACCCTTCTCGGTTTGTTCTCCCCTTCTCCTCTTTCTCTCGAGCGCCTCTCTACCTTCCTACTTGCATCCTCCAGCCATCTCACTTATACCACGTCACGATACACTACCCTCACAACATGGGCCTCGATACCTTGCCAACAGAGCTGCGGCTACAGATCATAGCCCACCTCTCTCAAGTCTCCCACATAAACGCTCTCTGCCAAGTCGACCGCGCCTACTATAATCTTCTCATCAACCACCTCTATACCGTCGACGAGCTCACCCTGCAGAAAGACGCCCTACGATGGGCCCTCACACATCAAAACGCCGGTACACTTCAACGATGGCACGAAGCTGGCCTTGACATAAACCGCATGCGCCGCAACAATACCAGACCTCTCCTCGACGCCATGAAAGCCGGTTCTGACTGGGCTACTTGGCAGATCCTGCACCTAGGCGCCAATATCTACATTGCTGATAATCATGGCCAAACGCCTCTCCACCTTGCCTGCGCCGACGATTTTCAACGGCCTGCCCTGGTACGCTACCTGCTCGCCCGAGGCGCCAACCCATCAGCCACGACTCGAGCCAAGGAGACACCCCTCGTTCTAGCTACCCGCTGCGGAAACGCTGAGATCGTCGAAGCCTTGCTGGGAAGCGGCGCCGATCACGGCTCCCAAGACCGCATGGGCTGCGCCGCCTTGCACCAAGTCATTGAGAGCGGCCAGCTCGAGATTGCCCGGCTGCTTCTCCAAAACGGCGCGAACCCTTCGCTGCCACGACCACTGACGGGCGAGACCCCACTGCACACAGCCATCCTAACAGGCTCACTCGACATGGTGAAGCTGCTGGTGGACGGTGGCGCTGACCTGGCGGCCGAATACAACGACTTTACGCCCCTCCTCCTGGCTTGCCAGTATGGCAGTGTCGACCTGGTGCGCTGGATGTTGCAAAACGGTGTCGATGCCCAGACCAACATCAACAAGCGTGGTCTCACACCTCTGCACGCCGCAGCGATGGGCGGCTCCGATGAGGTCGTCAAGATGCTGCTGCAACACCAGACACCTCGCATGCTTACCGTCCCGGA
The DNA here is from genome assembly GCA_025583755.1 of Cordyceps tenuipes. Classification (NCBI taxonomy): domain Eukaryota; kingdom Fungi; phylum Ascomycota; class Sordariomycetes; order Hypocreales; family Cordycipitaceae; genus Cordyceps; species Cordyceps tenuipes. The sequence continues at coordinate 23,417 of JANZYN010000088.1, read as the reverse complement.
CCAATACGGCGACACGCCCGTAACCGTAGCTTCCCGCTACAGGCACGACAGCTTGGCCCGGATGATGGTGCAACTGGTCAACTAGTCAGGCAGAAACACTCCGGGTACGGTGTCATGGCTTGCGCGCGAGCCGGTGAAGGCCGTTGGAGCCGAAACTAGGGCCGTTTTCCGTGGTCTCGGGGGACTTCGCAGCTTGGCTTGTGATGAAATACGTCACAGAAACATGCATGAGAGTGCAGCTTTTACGGGGCTCGGTGCGGAGCCAGTCTGGGTGAGGGCCGATGTAGTGGAGTCGTCAACGCATCTCCCCATCTACAGTCCCTCCGGCGATGATGAGTCGTGTCGCCATTACTGGGTCCGAGTGGCAGTCCGGACCTAATAGGTGATGTTGAATATGTGTATAGTTCTTTGGATTTGAGTCTTTATGCGTGGGAGCGGCATTTGTTTCCTTCGCGGGCGTTGTGTGTTTAGGAGCCTGGATAGCGAGCAACATTTTGGGCATTTAAATGAGACATTTATTCCTACATGTACCATGACAATTGCGATTCCGAGACAGATTGGCGAGCGGCGAATCAGTCTTGCCACTGCGACTCAGATAGCGTGTATGTTGGGACAAAACAAGATGGCGATGCAACGTCATATCGTTGGATGCTGATGCCGTGAGCCGTAGTAGCGTCGCATTGATGCAGGCTTTTACCGCTTGACCACAGTGCGCACGCTCGGGGCAGAAGTCGGCATCTCTCCAAGGCCGGTGCGTTTTTCATGTTTCTCGATAGTCTTGGGGCGAAGCTTGGGGTGACGGGGGGGCTTCGTCACAACGCGTCGCGAGGGGCCACCGCTGCGGTGCGGCCGCCACTTCTGATTCCGATCGCCGGTCCGCGGTTTGGGGGCGGTCGGCCTGGACACAAAAGAGGGTGATTGACCCAGACAACTCGCAGCAACATAAACCTGGCCCGAGCCCATGCCAGAACATGAGTCAAGTGCCAAGGTCAAGACACCGTTAAAAAAAAAAAGTAATATGAATAAATTCTCTAAATATCCCTGCGAGAAAGCATTGTGGATAGGCCAGTAGAGAACACACAGCAGGGTCCTTCCTGTTCTGTGGGGAATCCCAGTGGCAGTGGCAGTGGCAAGTGGCGGATTGACCAAGCAAACTCCTAATCCTACAAACGCCTTGACAATAGACGCACAATAATATTGAAGACGTAGGTAGCTATCCCGCCATAATTTCTCGCTAATAAAATCATGTGATTTCCTACTCAAATCGTCTAGCACCTGAGATAAGCTCAGTGGCCGTCCCTTGATCCCGTGGTTTTCTTGGGGGACACGGCTCATCTGTACCTCAACCCATAGCTCATCTGACCTTTGACCTCGGAGCGGGGCCCTCTTACCAACACCCAAAGTAAAGTTGACCGCCAGACGCCTTCAGAGCAAGTGCAGCAAACGGGCAAACCATCCTCCTTCATCTCCAATCTTCCATCATCTCCCTTCTTTCCAGCATCGTCTACCCACAAGGCTCCATACGAAAAGCTTGCCCACACGCATATCCATCGCAACTTCTTTCTGACACACCGACCAGCCGCACACCCCCCCACAACGGACCATGCGCGACGACCGCTCACCGTCCGTCACCGCCCGGAGCGGCCACCACCACCAGCCGCGCATCTCCGCCACGCCGCCCGTCTTCCCCAGCTTTCTCCTCCCCAGCCTCCCCTTCCCCTTCGCCTCCCTCCTGCGCCGGCGCCCATCCTCCCCCTCCCCCTCCACCACCACCACACCCGCACCGCCGCCGCCGCCGCTCGCCCGCCTCGGCCCGGACACCCTCCGCTGCTCCGCCTGCTCCACCGACCTCGCCCTCGCCGCGCAAATCGTCTCCAAGGGCTTCACCGGGCGCTACGGCCGCGCCCTCCTCGTCTCCGCGCCGGCCGCCGCCGCCGCCACCGCAGACGCAGACTCCTCCTCCTCCGCCGCCGCGTTGCTCAACATCCGCCTCGGCCGCCTCGAGAACCGCCAACTGGTCACCGGCTGGCACGTCGTCGCCGACATTGCCTGCGCCGCCTGCGGCCGCAAGCTCGGCTGGAAGTACGTCGACGCCAAGGAGGCCTCGCAGCGCTACAAGGTCGGCAAGTACATCCTGGAGACGGAGCGCGTCACCACGCACCGCAACTGGGGCGACGCCCCGGCCGCCGACGAGGGTTGCGTGTGGGAGGACGAGGCGTGGGAGGAGGAGGAGGATGAGGTCGAGTTTGACTCGGCGGACGAGGAGGAGTGCGACGAGATCTTTGCGGGGACGTGGGATGCGCGCGTCGTCGCGCGGCGAAGAGCCGGCATGGCGGTGGCGGCGGCGGTGGCCGCCGCTGCCGCAGCACGTCCTGCCGACTGAAAGAGGGAGAGAGAGAGCCTGATACCGACGCCACGGCTTCTTCTTTTCCAGCCCGATCGTGCCGGCGAGCTTCGTCTGATCCAACTTTGCACTCTGGCTCACGGCAGGTCTGGGGGGAAAGCCGGCGCGCTGAGAGAAGAAGGCCGGACGCCTTGATACCACCACACCTAGAATCCCCCTTCCCTCAGGTTTCTTTACCATCTTGTGAACGGAGCGGCCAACCGGAGTTGGGGCAAAAGAAATGGCGACTTGACTAGGATAGCACTAGAAAGTCGACCAATCTTACTCCTCTGCAAGCGAGCTGTCCCGTCCATTCACCCTTCCACTATCTGGGAAACATGCTTTGCTTCCCATGGCCTGTATACCAAGTCTCTGTTCGATAAATCAGTTGATACTGTGTGAGAAGGAGACGAGATTGAAACGAATGTATACGTTTAGGTTTAATATGTGTCTGTAGTAACGGACAACGTGGTTGATTCAGTATTTGGGGGACTGCATTTGTGGCGTAGGAAGATCGTCATCCGCACACATTAGACAACCATCAACGGGACGACGAACCATCAAGGGCTACTAATGATAGTTCGATGCATTAATAACTATAGAGGGACCCCTCCATTACGCTATAAATATTTAGTCTAGTTTCTACTTGATGCAAAAACCCACATCCTCTACTCAAGATCGGCAAGGGCCTTTTCATTCAATTGCTCAATTGCCTTGATAAACGTCGGGTATGGCGTCAGCGTCCCCAGCGCACGGCGCATGTGTGCATTCACAATCTGTAACCCATAAACATAACTGGCATTGACCCAGCCGAATCTATAATGCGTTAGTAATGTGCGGTCAAGGAATACCCCATGAATTGTGACAGCTTACCCTTCCTTGGCGACGCCCTTGAAGTTCAGACCCTGGTTGCCGTACTCGGCATCCACACGATGAGGGTCGACGGGCCGCGTCACGTCGTACTTCTCTACAACGACACCGTTGAAATCGACAAATGCTTTGGTAATCATAAACAGCCACTTGTAGGCCAAACGCTCAGCTTCTTCGTTGAAGCTATAACGTAGCAGACCCGTCCATGCCAGCATCTGCTGCGGTGCCCAGCCGTACGGGTAGTCCCACTGTCGGTTAGGTCGCTCCAGGCCGACTTTACCGCGCGAACTTTCAGTGCCGGCAAGTAGACCTCCGAACTCTTCAAACTTGGGAAGACCCTTCTTCACGATATCTGCCGCTTGCTTTGGCGATGCAACACCAGCCCACAGTGCCCACAGAGTCGTGGCGGTTTCATACGTACAGCGTTTCTTGTTGACAAAATCGTAGTCGAAGAACATGCCTTCTTCCTCATTCCACATCAGCTTGTCCATGGTGAGCTTGCGTCTCTTGGCTTTGCGGTCCCACATGGCAGACGTCAGAATATCGCCAGGCTTGTAGGGCGTACCCTGGCAAAATTCTTCCGGCATGATGAGCTTGTCATCAAACAGGCTGCGGATGGTACGGGAAATATCGGTCTCATACTTGAATAGTAGCGAGTTGAGATCAATCGTTGCAAGATTGGCGCAAACTCCTTCAAAGCGATAGCTGGTGTCATGGCCTGACTCTCGCACTGCACGGTCGTGCATAAAATACTCGTCCAGCTCGGGTTCTTTAATCTCGCCATAGTTGTATGCCCGAACAAACTCATCAAACTTCATGCCATGCTTCTCGACATAGGGTTCAAGAATGTGGACAAAATGACTGGGTTCCGTCTCGGGAGGAACCCCAAGACCCTCTGGGCAGTATCTCGATAGGCCGGTCGTGGGATCTAGGCGAGCCTGTCCAGTCCATACACTGTGGTACTCCTTGATGGCTGCAAGGATTGAGCGACGTAGAAACTCGAGTGAGTCGGGCTCATGCTTGATCTTTTCGTAGACCCGCAGAGCCATATCCGTCAGGAAAGGCGGCTGGGAGCGACCGAGATAGTATGACCGTGTAGCGTTGAGAATCTTTCCATAGTGCTCGATGCAAAAGCAAAAGTTCAGCACCATTGCCTTGGCTAGATCGACACGGTCGTTGACTAGCAGTCCAAGAGACTCCATGTAGCTATCCCATCCGTATAATTCGTTGAATCTGCCACCAGGCACGACAAAAGGGAGACCGCGGAGAGTTTTGATAGTGCCCTTGACAGGGTCTTGCTCCTCAATCTCTTCAACGGCAACGGCAAGAAGTCCAGGTTTCTCATTCATGTCACGAATTATCTCGGGGGTGATAACCTCGGGGAGCAATTGCACATCTAGTCGGATCTCTGGGCGGTCGATGGCGACCTGCTTGTAGTATTCGTATTGTTCAGTGCATTTGAATGGCACATAAATGCGGGGCCGGGGGTCGTCGGTCCAGTCTTTTGGGTCACGAGCAGCAATTTCAATGCTGGATGCATCAATGCGTCGAGTCAACCCATCCCAGAAATGGTCTTTGATGAGACGAGAAAGTCGGTTGACAGGGTTTTCATTGAGTCGAGCTTCGTCGAGGATGATTTGCTTGCGGCCGTATTCTTTGGCCAGAGTCAACTCTTGAAGAAGGTTGGAAAGCATATAGGTGCCACGGACTTCGAAGCGGTGATAGCCAGCGGAGGCGGCTGTTCGTAGGGTAAGTACTTTGGGACCGTGGTCCTCGATGGTGATTTGCATGTTTCCATCGGTATCTTCTTGGGCTTTTAAGCTTTCGAGAGTGGCATCGACTTGGATGAGGAAGCGGCGGCCTTGCTCCAGGTTGCTCTCGTCTGGACTTTGTCAGTATCCCATTGATTAGCAGTCATGTAATTGCATACCGTGACTTCCGCGACGAAAAGGTTCCGGGACATTCATTCGCTCGATTTGCTTGATCAAACTGCTCTGGGGGGTGGGATTAGCTCGGCCCGGCGTTGAAAGGGTGATTGGTGCATACTTGGGAGTAGGTGCGGGTGCGGTTGGCAAATCGGCCAGTGTGTCGTTCGTCAGAGGCATAGTAGGTCTTGGCATCATCAAAGACGCCAAAATCCTCGGAGCCTCGAGGACGGTGCGCCGAGGGCGCGGTCGAGTCCGACATTGTCGAGATGACAAGATGGGTTGTTTGCAGAACGAGTAGCGGTGTCGGCGGGGGGAGGGGCAAAATCGCGGGGTGCTTAATGTCGATGCCCAATTGCGTGTCTGAAGGCAGAGGCAAGTATTGAGCAAGATGGAGGAAGTCTTGTGAGGGAGGGGATTTGCAGGCTGGCCGCAGTTGATGGGTAAAGGCAGGTAGCAAACCGTGATGTTTTTGTTTGAAGAAATTAAGTTGGACAGGTCATGGTAGTAGGTAGCTTTTACTGGTACCAGGTATGTGGCATATGTACTAACTACCTAACCTGCCTGGTAACTAGCGGGTCGGCTGGGGGTGGGTTTCACAGCTTCTCCTCCTTCAAGGTAGGTACATACCTCCAGGTAGGAGGAGGCAGGTTGTTAGGTATGGAGACGTTGAAGAGACAAGCCAGCCAGATGAGGTGGCAGAAGAGCACGAGGACAAAGGGCCGAAGAGGGTGGAAGAGGGCAGGGGGCTTGAGAGCGGGCGGACGGGAGGAGACCTGGTCAGTCAATTAAGTTGGTTGGTGGTTGGTTGGTCGGTCCAATGCTTGTTTGCGGGTTTGACGGGTATTATTTTTTATTTTTGTGGGTTGAAAAAGACGGGATGATGGTGAGACTTTGCTGCTGAGTTTGCTCAACAAAAGAAGAATGCAGTAGGTTGGTGGTCTGGCTGGTACTGGTACGTACAGTACAGCACAGTATGTGCCCAGCACCTATTTGGTCCAAGGTAGGGAGGGTTAGTTACTCGTCCAGTGGCTTTCTCGCAGCATTAGTTTCGTTGGTACTCAACAGGCGTACTAACCAATAAGCGATGTCGGATGCAAACCAGCGATGCGGATGCGGATGCGGATGTCGTCCTCGTCGCCGCCGCCGCAACATGCGGGATGCGACACCAAGCAGAGCTGAAACGCCCAATGAGGTGACAAGAAGCAAATTTGATCCTATCACCTTGCCCGGGGTACGCAGGTGCAGACCCGGTCCCGGATCCTGGGGGTGCAGAAAGCCACCATGCTTGATTCATGGATTCATGACCAGTAGCGCTGCCGATGCCGCTATCCCATCTGGCAGCATCTCTCCTGCCCTCTCTCCCTTCTCATCCAGATCCATTCACAACGCCTGTACAATTCCAGCAAGTCATTAGATGTCATAACGACGGAAATCGATGGACAAATGATAAAGATGAATGCTGACTGGTGGAAGAACCCTTTCGAAAAAAAATCCTTACAGCAGCAAGTGTAAAATGGACGTGACAGTTTTCCAGTGTTTGTTAATCTTTGTGTTTTTTACCGAGCAAAAGAATAAAGCGATTGTTACCAATACCGCGCACTTTATATACGGGGGGCATTTGCCTTGGCTTCGAGGAGACTGAGTATTTGGGAGACCTTCCAGGTGTATATAGTAGTGACAAGAATGGACATGCTGAGTGCGTGATGCCGCCAATCTTTTCGGCAGGCCGGCAGGGGGCAATTTCCCGGCCGTCACATGCCATGATGCCAAGTTCCAAGGCAGCCCGTCCCGGCTCCGGGTTGGATTCGGCGATGGCGCAAAGGAGCGAATCGGGGGCTAGTGTTGGAGAAGCGGCCAGCCAAGGGAAAATACGGAACAAGGCAGAGGACAATGCGGCGCCGGGAAGTTATTATGGAGGAAGAGTCGACGTCGACGGTATAACAATATGCCTAGTTTAAGGATTTATACGTACTTTTTCTTTTCAAACGTGGTCAGGCTGCTTTCGCGCATTCGCATGGTTGTGGCTGTTGGTGATTATGCAGATGTGAAAACATTCACCCCAGGGAAGTGCAGTGTTCTTGGCCAGATGGGCCGCTACGAGGGCCGAATCGAGCCCCCTGTAACGATCGTACACCTGGAGATTTGAGATTTGGAGCTGCAGGTAACATGACTAATGCCTGAGGCCGTGAATGGACACGAGACATGTCGACTGGGAATAATAAAACGGCCTTTGAAAACGTTGAAGCCTACCTAAAACACCAACTTCCACAGGAACACTCAATCAGCATTTCATCATCGAATACTATTTATTACCTATACCAGTACCACCTTGAAGCTGGGCCAACTGGGCAACCCGGCACCTCGGTCAAAAGGGTAAGCCCCACATTCAGAGACTCCAGCACAGCACAGGCATGCCAAAGCGAGGACTGGCTGCCGTTGCCTTTTGCAGCGATCTGCCCTCACCCTTGGCTGTTGCTGCACCGCCCACCCAGTCCCCCCACAAGCGGGCGTTGCAACTTTTTCTTTTTTGGCCTTGCTCCAAGCCTACTGACTCTGAGCCTAAAAAAAGGCAGCACAGGTACAAGGCGATTCCGATCCCCCAAAGCATGTGCTCGCCCTTTTCTCCAGCTTCCGGTCGCCCATTGAGCCGAGAAGTCCACCTCCCCCGCCCACGCGACAGCCGGACATTTGCGGCTCCCTCGCTCTCTACCTTCGCTCACTCACAATAACGATAAATCGGCATCTTGCAAATCGAACAAAGAAACCGAAGCGAGGAGCTGTGACTCGCGCCCCCTGCACGCTCTCCCGGCCATACGAGCGGAAACCCGGGCGTGCTCCGAGCTGGTTGCTGTATCCCAAACCTGCAACAGCATTTCCCCAGGATGGCCATGCAGTATTATCCCGTCAACTGGGTTATGCTACACATAGTGGAGGGCTGTGGATGACAATGCTTACGGTATGATGTGAGGTACACGACTCGGGAGAGTAATAGTCTGGCCTAGCAAAGTACCTACTGTACCTACCCTGTTAGTTGGCTGCCTTGCACACTGAAGAATGGGAAACGTCTCGGGGCAAACGCAGCATGAGCAAACGGTTCCGCCAGGTGCCAGCAGATCCACCCACCCGAGACTGGCAGCTGGCACAAGCAAACACAACCATCGGCCGACCAGCTTAGTCGGCGCCACATACCTCTGACATACCTGGCACACTAGTTAAGCCGCCTGCAAACAGGTACCTGCAAACCTCCGGCTACACCGTACAGGTGTGGCTGTACCTAGGAGAAAATTATAGTTACCTTAGTAGTATGACTGACTTACTACCCGGCTCGACTCTAAATATCTCTCGGCATTCGACCTCGTGCCTGACTTCCTCCTCTTCTTTTTTTTTCCTCTCCATCATCATCATCTTCTTATCCTCCATCTGTCGTTTGAACCTTTTTTCGCTGCCCTCCCCTATCCCCTCGACTTCTTCCTGCAACTCCGCCAGCTGTACTCCCCTCCAACCTACACACGGCACCTCTATCATTACACCTCGGCTAACCCATCTATACCTACCCGCCGCCATGGCTGCCAACAACATGCTCAACCCGGCCGTCAACCCTGATGTCGAGGACGACCTCTTCGCCCAGGAGGTTGCCCAGGTCAAGGCCTGGTGGAAGGACTCTCGCTGGAAGCACACCAAGCGCCCCTTCACCGCAGAGCAGATCGTCTCCAAGCGCGGCCACCTCAAGATTGAGTACCCCAGCAATGCCCAGTCCAAGAAGCTCTGGAAGATCCTCGAGGGTCGTTTCGAGGTATGCACATACTGTTGCTGGCTTTTGGCAGCGCTCTCGTGCTCAATTGGTCTTCAAATGTCTCGAGTCGCTTCTTTCTTAAGCCGCCACCCGCCCTCCAACCACACCTCGGCTTAACCACTAACTAACCTTCGTCGCCAACTAGACCAAGGACGCCTCCTTCACCTACGGCTGCCTCGAGCCTACCATGCTCACCCAGATGGCCAAATATCTCGACACAGTCTACGTTTCTGGATGGCAATCGTCTTCTACTGCTTCCTCCTCTGACGAGCCCGGCCCCGATCTGGCTGATTACCCTTACGTGAGATCCCCCGGCCTAGCCGCTTACACCCGCCTATGCCTTTTCCCATACCTTAATAAGTTGCCCCTCCATGAGTGGGTTTGGCTGCGACAATATTATCACATGCCAAGGCCCGACCCATGCCCGACAATCAATGCAAATTGGCTTTGATGGCATTCCTTCTTTTTACTATTTCGATCATTTTCTCAAACCGCCGTCACAAATGCGCAATCCCCAAAACTAACCAAACTATGCTCGAATATAGACTACCGTCCCTAACAAGGTTGGCCACCTTTTCATGGCTCAGCTCTTCCACGACCGCAAGCAGCGCCAGGAGCGCCTCAGTGTCCCCAAGAGCCAGCGTGCCCAGCTTGCCAACATTGACTACCTCCGTCCCATCATTGCTGATGCCGACACTGGTCATGGCGGTCTCACCGCCGTCATGAAGCTCACCAAGCTCTTCATTGAGAAGGGTGCTGCTGGTATTCACATTGAGGACCAGGCTCCCGGCACCAAGAAGTGCGGCCACATGGCTGGCAAGGTCCTTGTCCCCATCAGCGAGCACATCAGCCGTTTGGTCGCCATCCGTGCCCAGGCCGATATCATGGGTGAGTTTCCCGTCTCATGTCTCATGTGATAAAAAAGCTGGTCGTCGCTAACAATAACCCAGGCTCGGACCTCATCGCCGTCGCTCGTACCGACGCCGAGGCTGCTACTCTTATTACCACCACCATCGACCCCCGCGACCATGCGTTTATCATCGGCAGCACCAACCCCAACTTGCAGGCCCTGAACGAGCTCATGACCGCCGCCGAGGCCTCGGGCAAGGTTGGTGATGAGCTTCAGAAGATCGAGGACGAATGGCTGGCCAAGGCCGACCTCAAGCGCTTCGACGACGCCGTCGCCGCCGCCATCGATGCCGGCTCTTTCTCCAACAAGGCTGAGCTCCAGGCCAAGTACAAGGCCCAGGCCAAGGGCAAGTCCAACACCGAGGCCCGCGCCCTCGCCAAGAGCCTCCTCGGCCTTGACGTCTACTTCAACTGGGACGCCCCCCGCACTCGCGAGGGCTACTACCGCCTCAAGGGCGGCTGTGACTGCGCCATCAACCGTGCCATCGCATACGGCCCCTACTGCGACGCCGTCTGGATGGAGTCCAAGTTGCCCGACTTTGCCCAGGCCAAGGAGTTCGCCGACGGCGTCCACGCCGCCATTCCCCACCAGAAGTGAGTTCATATCTGCTTCCTCAACCGAGCAGCGTCAATACTGACCACCTTGCCACCACCAGGCTCTCCTACAACCTGTCCCCCTCGTTCAACTGGAAGACGGCCATGCCCCGCGACGAGCAGGAGACGTACATCCGGCGCCTCGCCAGCCTCGGCTACTGCTGGCAGTTCATCACCCTCGCCGGCCTGCACACCACCGCCCTCATCAGCGACAGCTTCTCCAAGGCCTACTCCAAGCAGGGCATGCGTGCCTACGGCGAGCTCGTCCAGGAGCCCGAGATGGACCTCGGCGTCGACGTCGTCAAGCACCAGAAGTGGTCCGGCGCCAACTACGTCGACGAGCTGCAAAAGATGATCACTGGTGGTGTCAGTTCCACCTCGGCCATGGGCAAGGGTGTCACCGAGGATCAGTTCCACTAAGCCACATGAGGAGGTTGCTCGTAGGTAAAGGCGTGGTCCCGATTTGTTGATGATTTCCCACAACTGTATGGCTTTTGTATTTCTCGTTTGGAGAAATCGCATCTTGGATATTCTTTTTGGGTTGTTCTTTTTTCTTTTATTAGACTTCGCGGCACTTGTTGGAAAAAAGCAACCAGTGTGCCTCGCAAAATACCAGGCAGACTACACATGGTGGTAGTTGTGAGATGATGAATTTCCTTGGTCATGACAAATTATTAACTCGCTACATTACACTTATATCTAGTGTGCAATTTTTATTGTAAAAACGAAAATCTCGAATATTGACTTGCTCGTGGTGATTTAGAAACATTTCTGTTGACTTTCTTACGGTGACTTGGCAATATTTTTCTTTGTTTTTTCTTTTTAGATTTTACGGATGGAAAATACCAATAATATGAAAGAGGTTAAGAATAGATAAGAGGTTAAATAGCTAACAGAGATGGAATCGACGACAGAAATTAGCGAGATAAGAAGACGTGATAATACTGAAATGTATGATATATATATATATATATATCTTACAACTTCAGTTTAATAAGCCTGTATAGATGCAAATGCGTTTCAGTTTGTATAAAACTATCTCCCATGTCTCCAATGCGGAAAATAAAAAAAGCAAATAAAAGAAAATCCCAAATCTATAAGAAAATATGTATGCCATGCGCCCCCAAAGCTGACAAGAAGAGTGGGAAAAAGTCAGTTATAAAACTAGCCAAGGAAGCTCAGTCAGCTTCAGCAAGCTGCATGATGAGACGCGCCGCCATGTCCAGGAACGGAAACGGGCTCATCACCTCCTTCTCTTCCAGCAGCTTCCCGTCAGCAGTCTCGTACCCCGAGCACTTGAAGTCAACCAGGTACACGCCTTGCTCCATTTCATAGATCTGGATGCCCAAGTGCAGCGCGACAAAATCCCGCTTCTGCGCGGCCTTGCCCTCCAGCACCTGGTATGAGTCGGGCATCCTGGCCTCGTCGCCGCCTTCGCCCTCGGTCGGTGTGCTAGTGTTGGTGCTACGCATGACTATTGAGAGAGATTAGTTCTAATCCAAGGCAGTATAGTATAACGCCAACTAATGTCAACGTACTCTTCGTCTCCCAACGCACGCGAATGTGCCAGGGGTCGGCTGGAAGCTTATAGCGGTGGGTAGGGTCCTGCCCGTCCAAAGGATCTTCTCGCTCCTCCACACCTGGCGTGTCTTCTTCTTGTTGCCGCAGTCTTGCATAGTCTTCGTCCGGGATGTATCCAGCGCCGAGTTTGTACAGCGCTTTGTGGATGCACAAAAGAGCTTCCCACGGAGCGTTACGCGACCGAATACCAAATTGCCAGCGAACAGGCTTGTTCTTCTTCGGTGGGTTGATCGGCGTCATGCCTTGTGGCCTTTTACTGCCTTCCTCCAGCTGCTTTTGTGAGCGGGAGTGAGGCTTAAGACGTCGGGCAGCCTCTTCCTTTTCAGCATCAGTACGGGCTGATGGCGGCTCCTCATTAATGGCCGTGTCATCAGGCTCTGTGTCTTCTACTCCCAGCTTGGCGCGCTCAATGTAGTCCTTGTGATATGTGCCGATACTTGAGGGCAGGATACCAACTTTGCTAACGTATGGCCGAGGCGGTTGCGGGATGCCCGATCGTACCGAGGACATGCTCATGACAGGGCTCCCTTCTTCAGTCTCAGTGGCAGCCGCTTCGACCAGCTGATTGACTTGCATCATTTTGTTTTCTCGCACAATCATGTATGCATCCTTGATGGCAGAGGGTTCTTCGGACTGGAGCGCCTCTTCGACATCGGTCTTGCCGTAGCCCATGGTTTTGCTAATCTTGTCGGTAACCTCGTTGTGCAAGCGCTCTTGTACCTTGACAGAAGCATTGGGGGCAATGTCGCTCTTCTCGATCGCTTTATTAGGATCCACACCAGTGTTGAGAAACTCCTCGACAGGAGGCTGTAGGTATGGAGGGAGATCGGTCATGAACCATGGGTCCTGGCGGATATCCTCGATGGTGGCACGCTGAACAGGGTTCACGACGAGCATTTTCTTGATGAGGTTTGCAGCGCCGCTAGGCATCCACTGGGGCATACTATACGTTCCCCTTGCAATCTTGGCAAAGAGACTGGGAATGTGCTCATCGTCAAACGGCAAGCGCCCAACGAGTAGGACGTAGAGGATAACTCCGCAGCTCCAGACGTCAACTTCGGGGCCAGCGTACAGCTTGCCGCCAATAACTTCAGGAGCGGCATAGTTGGGGCTGCCGCAAGATGTCTTTAAGAAGTTTCCGTCTGTCATAATGTTGCTTAGACCGAAATCGGCAATCTTGACATTGAGGTTGTCGTCGAGCAGCAGGTTCTCGGGCTTGAGGTCGCGGTGGACAATCTTGTGGCGGTGACAGTACTCAACGGCGCAGAGCATTTGTTGAAAGAAGCGACGAGCTTCGGCTTCTTTCATTCGGCCGTTTTGTACAATATAGTCGAACAATTCACCGCCGGCGTATTCGAGGACCATGATGATTTCGGTCTGCGTTTTGATGACGGTGTATCTGTGGCGAGTAGAGATTAGCGGGTGTATGGGGGGCGGTCGATGTATTCGGTACTCACAACTTGATGATATGCGGATGTCGCAATAGCTGCAGGTACTCAATTTCTCGCTCAACGCGGCCGACCATGTCACGGCTGATGAGCTTCTTGCGGGCGATAATCTTGAGAGCGACCTGCTGGCCGGTGCCGATATGGGTGGCTAGTCTGACCTTACCAAACGAGCCTTCGCCCAGAGTGCGAATGACCTTGTAGGCACCGATACGCTGCTCCGTTTTTGACTTTTCCTTTGGGGGGGCGCCGACAGTCTGGGAGACAGGCTTGGGCGGTCGGTCGGCATCGTGTCGATGGCGGGGTTGCTGCGGTTGCGGTGGTTGTTGCTGCCGTCGAACATGGGTTGACGAGAGCGAAATGGTCAACTCCTCATCGTCGAAGCCTCGATGAGCCATGGTGTGATGAGGATGGAGTGTACGAGGGGGGGAAGCCGTGCTCGCAGCGGTAGATGGTACCGTGAGTATCGTGAGGTGGAATTGTGTCGTGGGGAAGTACGGCGAGCAGCCTAGAGACTTTTGGGCAGCCGAAGCCAATCCAGTTGGAAGCTAACAAGCTAACGCCAGCAATGCAGTCGACAATACTAACTTGGGAGATTAGTAGGCCCGGGGGGGGGGGCGGGTTGAGGCGGGGGTTTCAATATTTAAGGTAGTACTTTAGTATGTAGTAGTAACAGGTATGGGGGAATTTCGGTGGGAGAGATGGATTCTGCCAGGCCTTGTTGGAAGTGCTGGACCACTGACTGCACAGGGATTAGGCGTGTTTCTGGTAGTGGTCTGTTGGGGCGGTGGCGCCCTGAAATACCCCGCTGGAACAGTGTCAGACTGCCGATAGCGCAATAACTACGTCAGAGGCTCTCTTATCTATAAGATGTTACAAATCTGCATCAGCAAGGCCATCCAGGAAGGAGAAATCAATGGGAATTTATTATTGGGTCTTCTTTTACTTAACAGCCTCATAGAGCCCATAGGGAGAGGCTGTTTCAATACTAATTCAACTCAGTAACAAGTCTCCCATTTAGAATTGCTCGCGCAACCCGATTCAAAACCAAGGCAGCACAAGAAACAAACACACAAAGTAGTTTAACCTCAAGCACAAAGTCATCGTAAATTACCACCTGGACAAGTATACACTACGTCATACGCTCAAATTATAAACACCAATTTACTCGTACAAATGTTCGCGCAGTCATTGGCCCCCTTCATTAGCCTCCTCCTTCTTGAGCCGCTCTATTAACTTTTCTCGGATAAAGGGGCTCAAACCCAAGCTGGGCTCGTTAGAATCACATCAAATATCTGCGTTGTAACATATCAGACTTACATGCCGTCGTTCGTCACTGGCCGGTAAGTGCCACTTGGCTCCAGCTTGCCTGAGACCTCGCCCGAGTTGTTGACCTCGACACTCCCTAATATATCCTCGGGCCACGCAATCCTACCAAACTCGGGCGGGTGTCTGCGGTCACCTAGATGAACAAACGAGCCAATACCTGCTCCGCCGGCGCCGCCCTGTCCGCTCGCCCCTTGCGGCTCAGAACGGGCGCCCTTGCGACGGGGGTTGCCGCCTCCGGGGCTGAACTGGAAGGAAGGAGGAGTGGCAAGCGCGCGGGCTTGGCTAGTGACGTCTTCATCCAGATGACCGTATTCACGAAGCACCTCATTGAGGATCTGAAGAAAGTGCTTGTTCTCAGTGAAGCTGCGAGGCGTCGGGGGTACCTCAGTAGTCGTGCCAATGGCCAGGCGTCTTGACGGAGGATCGCTTTCTAGATAGGTGAGAATGCTTGAAGTTGATGCTGGATCTTTGAAAACTCGCTGAATTTTATTGTTAGTAGCTTCCATCGTCAATCGACAGGTGGAAGGCTCACAATATATTCATTGTTTGGAAGCGTCGATACCAAACGTCTGAGCGATGCGAGTGTGCGTATGGGAGCTCGATGTCGCAAGGCCAACATTATGATATTGAAGTGGTTAATTTTACCGCCACTGTCGAAGGTGTTGTGCACAAGATCTATTCTCTCAGATGGCAGCGATGAGCTCACCATGATGCTCACCAGATTGGTCCTGGCCGTTGACCCCACAAAAGCGGGTTATGCATTTATCGAATCAATTAAACGCGTCGACACGGAGCTTGACGCGTCGACCAGGCCAGCCGTCTGGAGCTTCAACTTTAAATTTAAACGATTCTTTGCATCTTTCTGCGCACAGTTGGGTGGATTTGTCGAAGGAATGGATAAAACACCGGCCCCGATATTTCGTCGGAAAAATGTCCAAATCCCCTCTTCTGCGCTACCTTCATCTTCACCAGCCTTTGGGACGCCAGTACACGCCTTGAAGCCGTTCAGCGTCAATCCCCCCAAGGGCGGCGTTCTTCCGATCATTCTCCCACCAGCAACGTTGCGACCGATTGCCTTTCGAATATTCACCAAGAGACATTCGCTCACCCTCACTTCCTCTGCACTACAAGAACTTGCCTCTTTCATCGGTCGACACTGCGGTTCGGGATGGCGTGACGACACGTTGGCAGAGAGGCTGCTCGAGGAGGCAGCCAGGAGCTGGAAGAATCGCAATGGCGGTGCTATAGTCGACGGCGGTAGCCAAGAGCTCCATGAGATTTTGAAAACGCTAGAAGGAAACATGAGCGGCGGCAAGCTAGTTGGCCCGGGTAAAGGACTGCCCCGAGGCGATAGCATGCTCGACATCGACCACGGCGACTCGTCCAATACTAGGCTCGGAGTCCGTCCGAAAGCGCCCATGAGAGTAGAAAGCAACACTAGCTTTGGCATGTCTGGGCTGCAGGTGCAGAGGGACGATGAGAAAGCAGACGAGCTCAATGATCCTCGCGCGTGGCTGAAAGTCATTGATGCTTTTGAACAGCCACGACTCTTTTATAATGTCGAAAACGAGCACTTCGAAAGGTATTGTTGCTATTGCTACCATTGAAAACGTGTACTAATATCTACCAGAGATACAACAAAACCATCGCTCCTACCGCAAGCCTCGCATAAAACTGCCGCCTTTCGCGATCGATACGAAGTTATTCACCAACGACTGCTTCGCAACGAATCTTTCAAAAGAACTACTGTCTCAGCTGCTAGAACGCACGGCCCTTCAGCAACGTCGAATTCCAAAAGTATGGAAATAACACCCGTCGCAAATATGCTTGGACGTCACGGCAGCAACCACTTGCTTCTCGGGCAGCTTAATAACCTATCCACTGGCGAGTTGGCAATTAGTGACTTGACGGGCACCATTGCGCTGAATCTCGACAAAGCCATCACCATCCCTGATGACTCAACCTGGTTTTGCCCCGGAATGATCGTTCTAGTGGACGGTGTGTATGAGGAGGAAGAAGAGTCCGTTGGCAGAGGCCTGGGTGGTGGCAGCGGTGTCGGAGGCACGCTAGGAGGTCGTTTCAGAGGTTTCTTCATTGGCCATCCCCTATGCGAATCACGACAAACAACGTTTGGAATCACTGGCCCCGAAAAAGCCCTCGATGACACGATTGGAGGAGGATTCGGCTGGATCGACTTTCTCGGTGTTGGCAGCGAGCGCGCCGTAGGCCAAAAGATGCGACGGCTTGAGCGCCGCTTGCTAACGCGGGCGGCGCCACCACAGCCATTATCACTGAGCGAGGGAATGGATCAAGAGGCGGAAGAGCGAGGGACAGACTTCCCCGGAGACGGCCCATCCCGCGGCCGCGTCGTGATCATCGGCGAACTCAACATTGACCAGGCACGCGCCTTGCAAGCCCTTCGCAAGATCCTCGAGATCTACTCGGCCGAGCCCGACGGCAGCGCGCCGGTCGCGTTCGTGCTCGCCGGCAACTTCACGCAGGATTCCGTCCTGTCGCGCGGCGGCGGGGGCAGCAGCATCGAGTACAAGGAGTGCTTCGACGCGCTGGCCTCGATGCTGTCCGACTACCCGAAGCTGCTGCGCGCGTCGACCTTTATCTTCGTGCCGGGCGACAACGACGGCTGGGTCTCCTCCTTCACCGCCGGCGCGTCCACGCCGGTGCCGCGCCAGCCCGTACCCGACATGTTCACCTCGCGCGTGCGCCGGGCGTTTGCCACCGCCAACGCCGAGGCCGGTCCGTCCGCGGCGGCGCGCGGCGGCGGCGGCGTCCCGGGCAACGCCGTATGGACTTCCAACCCGAGCCGCATCAGCCTCTTTGGGCCCAACCACGACATCGTGCTCTTCCGCGACGACATCTCCGCGCGCCTGCACCGCACCTCGGTGCACCTGACCACCTCGAGCGGTGGCGGCGGCGGCGACGACACCACCGCGACGCCGGCAGAGGAGGAGTCCATGGAAGTGGACTCCGAGGCCGCGGCGACGCCGGTGCCGTGGGAGAAGCACGCGGCGCGCAAACTCGTCAAGACGCTTCTCGACCAGGGCCACCTGTCGCCGTTCCCGACGTCGACGCGCCCGGTCCACTGGGACTTTGCCGCGGCGCTGCAGCTCTACCCGCTGCCGACGGCGGTGGTGCTCGTCGACACGACGGCGGCGCCGTTCTGCGTCACCTACGAGGGCTGCCACGTTATGAACCCCGGCGCCGTGGCCGCGCCGGGCCGCAAGAGCGTCGCCCGCTGGGTCGAGTACGCGCTCGGCGGGGTTGGCCGGCTGCGAGAGTGTCCGTTGTAAATCGGGGGCCGGAGGGATGTGAACGTGATGGATCATAAGGACTGCATTGAACGGCGCGGACGGCATCGGGTTTTATAATGAACATGATTGTTTCTTTCTTTTTCTTTTTGTAGGTGTAAATTATAGAGGATCCAGGATCCAGGATCAAATATCAAGCTGGCAAGATGTGGTATAAGCTAATCGACGGGTATCAAGAAAAAGATGTATCGCGTGCTGGCTTGTTGGAATTGGGTTGGTTGCAGTCATCGCAACTCCAAACTTCGCTCGTAAATGTTGAAAAAAAAGCAATGATATTGATATCCATCCCCAGCATCAAACACACGAGACGAGGCACAGCCCGAACCTGGCAGGGCCCTACTCTAGCAACATGTCATTTTGATGGAGAACGCCAAACAGGCCCTCAATCTCCTCGCGCACCTTTTGCAGGTCGGCCGCCACCTGGGCCGTGACGAGTATGTAAGCGTAGACGAGCGCGTAGTCCCTCTCCTCCACCTCCACGCTGAGCTGCTCCGGCGTGGCGCCGCTCGCGCTGCCCCTCCGCGGCGTGGCCGTGGCCGCGGCCTCCTCCGGGGGGACCACCGCGGCGGGAGCCTTGCCGTCACCGCCGCCCGACAGCTGCGCCTCGAGGTGGTCGACGCGGAACTGGTGAATCTTGCCGAGCAGGCGGTCCTTGTTGCTCTCGATGGTGGGGATGACGTCGGTAAGCGGGTACTCGAGCATGATGCAGGAGGCGAGCACCTGGAAGACGTGGCTGATGCGCTGGCAGAGCAGCAAGCGCTCCGCGGCGGTGAAGTCGAGGAGGGCGCGCTCGCCGGCCGACAGCAAGCCCCGGTGCTCGCTGATGAGCCGCATTGCGTAGAAGCCGTCGAGGATATGCTTGGTGGCGTGCAGAACGCGGCTGTAGGCCTTGTTGGGGAACGGCCCGCGCAGCTCAAACTCGGACTTGGCTGATGCGCGGAGCGTCTCGAGCTTGAAGGCGTACCGCTGCAGCGCTGCCTGCTCCCTGGCGTCCATGTAGTCACGCTTGCTGTCACTCTCCACCAGAATAGTGAGAGGGCCGCGCTTCCAGATGAGGCCCAGCTGCAGATACAGCACCGCGAGGCCCTCCCGGAACTTGGCTCGTCCGGAAATGGGCCACAGTATGCGGCAGAACAACATTCCCCAGACGATGCCCAAGGTGACCGCAATGACTCTGTGGTAGGTGATATCGAAGATGAGGGGGTTTCTGCCGCCTTCGTCGTCGTCGAGGTCGTCCTGCTGGGATATGCTGTAAGCGTAGAGCACAATGACATTGTAAGCGAGTAGTGAGATTCGTCCAAGTGGTCCATTTTTTACGATGAGGATCATGTAAAAGTTGCCCAGAGCCATGAAGAAACCGAAAATCGCAAGTGCATAGGCGTTGCCGAAACTGATGATCCACGCTGCACAGGCACATACCGCGCCTATCAGAGTGCCAATGAGACGGGAGAGGCCAGTCGTGTTGGACGCTCCGTTGGTCATGCCGACGACAACCATGTAGGAAAGCAATCCCCATTCGCCTCTCCATGTCTGGTACACGGGGCGTGTAGTAGGGATGAAGGCGAACATGGCCCAAAGGACTGCGCCGATGGCAATTTTGATGCCAAAGACAATGTCCTCTCTCGACAAAAATCGCAACACATTCAGAATCAGCTGCGAGAGGCTCCTAGTCCAGCTGCTAGATTGTGACGATGCGTCCCAGTGGTAGCTGTCGCGCTGCTTCTTCATCGAAGTAGGAATACCCTTTGGAAGTGCAGAGCGGCGAATACCGGACTGCGTTCTGGCGAGGAGGGGCTCACGCTCCGCATCCTCGCCTGTTGCGTCCCGGGCCTTCCATCTGAATCGCCAGAACTTCATCCAGTTCCAGCTCCGTTCAAGGGTTTCGGTCGAGTGCTTAAGTTCTTCCAGAACGTCCAGGTAAGAGTCCATGGCTTCTGCTACGGCGAGCAAACTGAAAGAAAAATGTCCACAGGCGGCAGCGACTTCTTCAATGTCTGCCCGGATAGCCTCGGACCGGGTGCGACCCAGCTCCATACTCCTATACACTTCTTGTAGAGCACGACTTCGTGCTGAGTTGTACAAGCCCAACGCATCTCGCAGAGATTCTCGTAGCTGTTCCGACGCCGCAACCTCGTTGGTCAAGTCCTTACCAAAAGGGGGCTCACGCAATATTTCGGTCAGAGTATAGGCTAAAGATTTCATCGATGGTCCTAGGAGGGCCATGAAAAGTGCAAAGATATCCGAGGGCACGCGGAAGATTGGTATTAGATCCTGCGAGGGATCAGATAGAGAATCTGGGTTGCTTCGGGGTTCATCATCTTCTTCAATGACTGATAAGCGCTGTACGACGTCCATTAGCGAGGATGCCCGGCCGGTCGTTTTAGGTGACAGCAGGGCACCGTCAGCCGTCGTCTCCTGGTTCTCGGCGGCTGCGACGCCCTCTCTGAGGAGTGTGAACTGCGTATTTAGGGCACTTCTCAAGCCACCGATGGCCTGTGATACCGAGTCAAGCGATTTGACGAGTCGCTTGTCGTATTGGTATATTCGCTCTTGGCCGAGTACATAGTATTCCAGCTTGGCTTCTCGCAGTGTCAATGTCATCAAGCCATATGCGGCCGTGTAAGACTTGGAAACACGATGGTATTCAGGCGAGTTGACCTCCTCTTCGGAACCGATAAGAAACCCTCTGGTCACAAAGGACAGGCGGTCGCTCAGGGTAGAGGATGCAGTGGTTATGGATTTGCGCAAGATCTGTCGCGCGGCCACAGGCCAGACCAGCACATTGACTGCGGCGCTGAAGGTAATTCCGATAAGGAGCATCTTGAGCACTTGTACAATCCTGTCGTCGGAGAAATAGCCGTATTGGATCGAGTCATCCTTGGTCACCATGGATATGATGGCGATGGAGGCTAGAGTCGCGGCAACGTTGACTAGCGGCTGGTTCAACCGTTGCTTCACCCAGGCGATGAAGCCTAGCCCGCCACCGACTGCCATGAGAAGAATGATGGCATGAGCCGGGGCCACCGAGTCCAGCTGCCTTCGTGAAAGGACGGCGACGGTCATGCTGAGCACGCAGACTAGATCGGCGCAGATGACGGCGAGGATGGCGACCAGGATGGCCTCAATCATGGAGCCGGTCGTTCGCGCAGGGTGGAAGAAGACGGTCAGCGTCGCGACAATGTGTTTTCCATCGCGGTCGCCGAGAAAGTCGGAGAGAAGCGGCGAGAAGGTGGCGAGGCTGCCGAGCACGTAGGCAAAGGTGCATTTGAGGACCTGGTGGCCTTCGTCGGAGCAGAGCCAGTGCCAGAAGGCGAGCGTTCTGGACTTTCCGTCGTGGGCCACAGCGGCGCATCGTTCGCATATGGTTTCGGCCTCGGTGTACCGGCTGATGATGCTGGTGCGGCTGTTGGCGGTCGCCGACGTGCGCAGAGTGAACTGCTTTCGTGATCGCTCGCCGGTGCTAGGGATGACGAAGGTTCCGTTTCGCATTTTCTGGACACCAAGCCACGTTAGAATGTTGCCTTGCCACCCGCATGGTACGATGGCACCGTGACACCCGGGGAAGGAGAGAGCGTACACCACGTTTGTTGGGACGCACAGGCGGCCAGGCCGCGGATGTGCTCCCTTCAGAGGCCATCGCTGCGCTGTACAACGGTGGCGTAGGTCAGGGCGAGGTGTGTGTCGAGTTTCATATTCATCGATGGCCGCGCCGTCGGTGAGAGCTGGCAACGCGTGACAAGA
Source organism: Cordyceps tenuipes (assembly GCA_025583755.1). Classification (NCBI taxonomy): domain Eukaryota; kingdom Fungi; phylum Ascomycota; class Sordariomycetes; order Hypocreales; family Cordycipitaceae; genus Cordyceps; species Cordyceps tenuipes. Next base: position 1,518 of record JANZYN010000088.1, on the reverse strand, counting down.
CAGGACAGGGCAAGAAGGGAGGGCTGGCTAGGATTGAAAGTCGTCGAAGATGGAGCTGCACAACCAACGCTCCACCACCTTTGGTTCCCTTATTATAGCTGTCGGGCCAACAGCTGCGAGGCGACAGCAAAGACGGAGAGGACACAGGCCAGGTAGAATCAAGGCTGGCTGGGAGGCTGACGAGTCAAGGAGAGCATCATGTGATGCAGCGAAAATAATCGGATCCAATTCTATAAAGACTTTGCAAGGAGGGCATCAAGGTCAGGGCCTACTAATAAAAGAAAGCGAAGCGACTGGAGCAGCTCGGCACTTGTCCAACCAACGATTTTATAGTGGAGGTTTGGCGCATCACCGCTGAGCCTAACCAACTGCAGTACTATCTATAACAACTCATGTCAGGTTCCATAGTTGTCACTACCCTATAGGTATTGTCTGCCTGTGGTTGCTGCTGTAAATAGAATTGACAAGACCAGCTGCAGGAGGAATTTATACTCAAGCCAGTCGAAAATCACGTAGGATTTGGCGGTTACACGACCCATCCTACTAATATCCCTTTACTTATAATGTATCCGTATGTCTTACCAACCCCAATTAGCCCCAAGACATGGAAAAAGCACATCCCTTTGTTGCAGAAAAACATCTACCATCTCAAAGCACGAAGTCTTACTCCTCGGCTGCTCGTCTGATATGGTAGAGATATGTATTTCTCTGACTATTTACCTTTCCTGTCTTCTGGCTGGCCTCAGCTAGTAAATATTACCAGCGCCGGTAATTTAGGTAGTGTCCAGGCATGATTTTACACCAGGCATGTCCTCCCGTGCAAGAAGACAGAAATGTTCAGCCGGAGATGTTGGCCAAAGAAACAGATTTCGGGTTTTTTTTGGGAATGGCCACGGCCTATCCCGTGGATTATTCGAAAAAAGGAAAAAAAGAAAGGAAAAGAAAAGAAAAAAAAAATAACGGAAAAAGAGCCCCTACAGCCTCAATCTGCTTAAATCTTCCCCACCTTTCTCCCATCAAGAACGCCCTTCGCAAGCATCTGACTGAACTGCTGCATCATCTTCCGCTCATCTCTTATCCAATCGGCTGAGCTGTGCATCATAATAAGCTCGCCGGCGTACCACATCCGAGTCACCTTTGCATGTGCGCTCTTGGCAGCTGGCAGCACCGCCGTGACACCCTCTCCGCGCATAAACGGCTCAAGCCCAGCTCATCATCCCGCCGCTCGTGATCCGAAGCCCGCTGCGTTGGATGCGCCGATTCCTAGCAACCATGGCTGCACCCAGCTCGCCCAGGCGGTTCGCCCCCCTGAAGGCCGGAACCTCATCCGACGCGCCCAAGCTGCAGGGCATCGTGTTTGACATGGACGGAACTCTCTGGTGCGTAACGGCCCCGGGGGGGGGGGGGGGGGGGGGGGGGGGGGGGGGGGGGGGGGGGGGGGGGGGGGGGGGGGGGGGGGGGGGGGGGGGGGGGGGGGGGGGGGGGGGGGGGGGGGGGGGGGGGGGGGGGGGGGGGGGG